>JAQGAZ010002387.1:0-18211 GCA_034692225.1 Polydesmus complanatus
CAGCAGGTTGGGAGGAACATGGCGGCTTTTTCTCTCATGACCACTCTCTTGCCCAAATATAATATAGGCTCTCTAATTGGATGGAGCTCTTGCTGCCATCTAGCGATGACACATTACTCAACTTCCATCACAACACTCATAAGGAAACACCGGGTTTGAAAATAATGATTACGTAAATGCCTTGGTTTTCTGATTAATTTTTAATTATACACAAAAGAGGAAGTTGAAAGTGATTGGTACCATGCCTTACAAAATCTCAATTTTTTTTAGAAAAATATAAATGATTCACCGTAACTTTTTTCTTTTCGTAGTACAGTATATAACTTTTACATTTAGATTTTAGTATTGTTGTACCGGTGTCAGTAAAATAAAATAAATGTACACGTACTTGTAATGGGCTTTCATTAGGTATCTTAAAGCATGAAATCATAATACAGTATTATTGTAATTTGTCAACGTTGTTTCATTTCAAAAAATTAATTGATGGTGTACTATATTACATTATTTTCATTGCCTTGATTATAAAATTAATCTACATCAAGGAATTTAGTTGATAATGGTTTATAAAATTAATAAAAAATTTAATTGATTAAAAAATAAATAAAAAATTTAATTGATTAAAAAATAAATAAAAAATTCAATTGATTAAAAAATAAATAAAAATTTAATTTTTAAAAAAATATATAAAAAAATTTTGTTAATGTCCAGTTTAGTTCGACCTCGGCGATTTTTTTTTTTTTTTTGATTTTCACATAATTAGGCCTACTTGTATGTTATAGATCGAGTTTGATCACCTGAGTTCAGCGAAACAAAAAAGTACAACTTTAAAAATTTTGTGCGGAAACAATACAGTAATCTAAAAAGTTACAGCCGTATCATGGCCGCATATTATGTGTGCTTTTATTTAAAACGGGCTTAATTTCTGAATTCGTTCTAAAAAAATTATGTTATGAATTTCTAAAAGAGTTTATTATTTTGACAAAAATAGCTACAATGTCAATTTTCGAAATAAATTTCTGACCTCATCAGTTTGGCGCCTTTTATTTCTATATTTTTTCTATTTTCTCACCTTAAAAAACCGGTCAAATTGGGTGGGAGCTCAAAAACAATTTTGCGCACTCAGGAGCAATGTGATAGACGGCAACGCTACTGTCTGGTGCATTTTATTTTGCAGTTTTCTTTTTTTATAATAGGTAAAGTAGCAAGTTTGTACTAAGAATTGAAAATATGTACAGTACTACAATCATTAAAAAAAATTATATAATGAGCAAAATGTTTTGAGAAAAATGACAATATTTTGATGATTACAAAATTTAAAGCTTTCAATTATTGCAATAATACAAAATTCTACCGCTTGATTTACAACCTCTAAACCAGGGCAAACCCAATCAAACCGAAGCGTATTGCAAAATGCTTTAAATAAGCTTCAACAACTTTAATCTTTAAATTGGGTTTTTCTCAGAAAAGATTGAAAATAAACCTTCCTTTTAGCAGACATACTTGTTATTGGCATAGATGTCTATGTAAGCTACTTAACAAAGTTAACAACTTTGAATTTGTCAAAATGAAGAAAATTCAATTCTTTATTATTAATGTCAGCATTGCACTGTATTTATAGTCTACTGTATATTATTGCACTGCTAGTAGATTTTTTCAAATAAAGTTAAAACTGGAGAGGGCGGGGGAACGCTAGTACCTAGAAAATTGTCCCTGAGCGCCATCTAAAAACAATAAGGTAGTAAATTTGTCACTTTTCCCAAAAGAAAATACACCATTTTTAGTTTTTTCCTTGTTGAATCAAGTTAGTAAAAATTGAGAAGCCAAGCCACCCATTTTACAACTTGCAATACATGTACGGTACATCATACATGTAGTTACATTGTATTTTAACTGACGTCTTTTAAATAAGGTTAAAGTTTATATTTAGGCATTTTGTAATTTGTGTACATATATAATTAAATAAATTTTAACCTTATAATTTCAACCAGTTAAGCGCAATATCACAACCTTTGAACCAACACTATGTCAAAATTGCCAAACATTTAGATTAGATACTGACTGGATACTTTTGTTATGCTACTACTGAAACGTGAGGAGGGGACGGACCGGTTAGGCATATAAAACATGCATTTATCGCTCAATAGAAAAAAAAAATGTAAACAATTTGTACTTTTTGATTAAAAATTTAAAAATGCTTTGTTAAAGTAATTTGTTGTGCACTATTTAGCTCAAGAAATGTGAAAAAAGGGGAAGAGTCTTTTCCACGCCAAATAAAGAACGTTTGAGCTGATCATCATCCCAAATTCGGCATCCTTTTTGCCCTGAATTTTGAGGAATGTCTTTTCTATATCAATACCAGCATTTGACATGACGCATGCCATCTTTATAAACAATTGCTACCCTCAGCACACAATGTTTCTTCTCTCTCTCTCTCTCTCTCTTTCATTAGAGTGCCTTCTTCATACAGGTGTATACTGTATAACGTTTTGAAATCGCAGCAGGGGATGGGGGGTATAAGGTGATGTAGGATGGCCAGCTCGCGTCATGTCAACTCAGACGTCTGCTGCCATCCTTGCTTTTCAAATCAAATAAAGTGATAGCATTGTTGGTTAGCCGCGGCTCAAGTACAATATATGTAACAATTAATGATGATAAATGTTCTTTTAATATGCGACACGAGATAGGTATTTTTCTTTGAAAAAAAAAAAAGGATTCTTCTTTAATTTTAGTTCCAAGTCTTTACCCCTCTCTCTATTTCTTTCTTTCTCTGTCTCTCTCTCTTTTTTTTTTGACAGCTAAGCTCCAGGGACACTTTTAACGCCTTTCGCACCGAACATTTCGACTGACTTTTACAAGAAACCTTTTAAAATTCCTTTATAAACTTCTTTAAATTCTTAAAAAATGATTATTAAGTTTTATGGCAAAATTTAACATGCAATTTCTACTTACAGTATTACAATATTAAATATTTATTCAGTCGGTTAATTTATTCTTTATGCATGTATTTGTGTATATTTTAAGTTCTAACCACTACATAATAATAATTATTATAATATGTTTTTAATAGCTGCCATTTTAACATTGAAGTTAAAAACTTTTGATAATTTTCATTTTTTGAGCAATTTTATGTTTTAAAAAAACGCATTTACTGATTAAAATAAAACATTGGCCCTTTACAATTAATTTGCTTGAAAAAATTATACCGGTAAGTTTTTAAAAATAAAGACTTTTTTCTTCTTTAAAAAAGAACAACAGATTGGCACTGATTTAAATTTAAAACCAACTTAAAATTTTGTACCTTATCACCTTATTCAAGCCGATTGAAATTGTAAAATAGCTTACAAAGTACAGTACAGTACTGTATAACTAGAGATCAATAAAATTTAATACGTACGCCTTTTTTAATTTTAACCTGGGTCGCAAGACCTCTTGCTACTTTGAATTACTCCGAATTTAAAAGAGTTTTGTGACATAAGCCATATTATTCAGTTAATTTTAGATTAAAAAAATTTTCTTATGTCATATTTCTTGAAAAGTTGAAATTATATATGGTGCCCTTGAGCTATAATAAATGCATCCGATAATTTATGAGCTAAATAGACGTGTTGTATTTCTTTGGATTGTTGCTGCATCTCTTTTTTCATTCTCTTCACCTTTGGCTACGTATAATGGTCCACTGCACATTCCCCGCTGAGTTTTCTGTTAAACAAATCCAATTTTCTTTTCAGATCCGTAACCGCATACGTATTCGCAGTCGCAACATGCGCAAACACATTCGTTATTTTAAGAAAGAAAAGAAAAGAAAAAATTCCCTTTATATCACTCAATAGCTTTGAAAAATTATGTTAAAATTATTAGGACTAATAGTCTAATAGGATTAATTAAACGACGAAGAGGTTTTGAACGGTTCATTTGTCAGCATGAACTTCAATTATCTTAATCCGGAGTATAAAAATCTCATTAGTGGGATATTATCTTGTTTTGCAACATCATTCGATAGAGCTAGGCAACCTCAGCATCTCATTTACCATCGAATTACTTTCTCCGGAGAGAAATCATAGCGTGCAAAATAAATGTAAACACTTGAAAGCGACCGACGCTGATCTAATCAATTAGTAATAAGTAGTGATTGGTGGTCGTAAAAGATGCTCATAATTATCCGATGCGTCAGTTAAAAAATAGAACAATAATCTAAACCAATTTACTAGTTAGAAGCCCGTATCAGATTCGATGATAAGTGACCTACACCTGACGGCAACTTTTATGAAACTAAATAACCCCTTCGATTATGGGGCATCATAAAAGCGGATGGGACAAGACTAGGCTTTAGGCCTCTCTTTACCTTTACCTGCACCAATAGACCGGTTGTAAATCTATTTATGTTGCAAATGCGTATCGTGGGAAAATTCATGCAACTTTTCTTCCCCACTCGCTTATGTGAGAAAATCAGATGCAAAACGAGGAAGGAACCACTTTTAGATTACCCCTATTGACTTTCACCGGTTATAAAATTTAACAGCTTTTATTTTCTAACACTATATTTCTGCTTAATTGCTTCAATGTAAATTGTAAATCAATTAGCAATAATTGATAACCACGGATTAAACGTTGATTATTAATAAATGAACGATTTAAAATAAATTAATTTAGCTAAATTAACTTTACTATATAAGCATGATTACGCTAAATCTAGCCGTTTAACCTCTACATTCTTTTAATCGCTATGTTTATACAATCATGTACTTTTTAAATTAAAATTATGGTACAGTATATCATTAATTTTATAATCACGGAGACAAAAAAAAAAATTAAGAATCATGTAATCACGTGTATAAAAGCCTTGGTTACCATGCTGCCCACGCATGACCAAAGAAAAGAATGGAAAAATAAAGCAAAACATATTTTTAAAAAAAAATCAGATACCGGTACTTTTTTTTTTTTTTTTTGGCATACCGTAATTAAAAATTATGTTGTTGAAAGGGAGAGAAAAGGCTATTAATGTTAACATGCAGTATTATTAATTTTGTTTGCGTTATATTATTATAATTAAAAAAAAATTTTAAGTTCATTGTAGCCTACATGTAGGCCTCCCTGTCAAATTGGCGGGGCATTAAAAAAAAAATTATAATGACAATTATACATCGCATTCGCATCGAAAGCAAAACTATCATAATTGTATGTTTTATCAAATTAAATGATCCATGCAATCAGTGGAAATAATGCTATTTGTAATAATTAACTCACAATGCATAATATCAAAAAAATATTTTAAATAATAAAATCGTCAATAAAGTGTCACTTGACAATAAACAATAATAAAAATTAAAAACAAAATCCAATTTTTAAAAAAAAAAAAAATAGAGAACGTAGTTTTAACATTATCCGCTCTCAAAGGAGCCAGGGGCGCAAAACCATTCAAGCAGAAATTTTAAGAAAAAAGCTTTAAACCGGAAAAATAAAAATTAAAAAGTTTTTGCGAATAAATTTATAAACGAAAATTAAGAAATAGGACAATATTTTATTAATTACAGTATTTGAATTGTTTTAACAATATTTCCCCCCTCCCCCCTATTAAGCTATCAGGGTGGTGTTTGATTCTTATCGTATCTTTAAATTTTGAAAGTTAGGAAATAAATTAGCTTTTTGAGAACACGTGCAATAAAACCAAATTTCACGCTTGTTCTCTTTTCTCTAAAAATAAATTATTATTGTATTCATTCACCTGCGTAAAAGAGCATTGGACCAATCAGTATCTTTCCTCTCTACCACGTGACGAATTTCGGTGCAGCCTCCACCGGCTAAGCTCAATCGTACAAGCAGCGCGAGAGAGTTTATGACGTCACCCAAGGGGTTTCCACATCTGACTTTGTCTTAATTGCCCATCTTTCTCCACCAGGTTGTCACTTAAAAGCCATCGTTTGTACCGACCACGTGTTTGTCCCTCTCAGTTTGATCGTATCAGTGCTCACGATCTGACATTGTTTTTGACTTGGAAAAAGCTCGTAATGTTTTTTGTTCACGACAACGTTGTTTGCTCTTAAAGATTTTTTTTTTTAAGCCGAAATAAACAAAAAAAAAACAATAAAATGCAGACCGCCCATCATCCTCACCGACGGATGCACACGTTCTCCGGGCTACCTTACTCTTATAACCTGAACTTGGCTTCAGCAGCGCCTCCGTTATGTCACAGCTATCCGTTCTTGACGTACAACGCGGGCAGTGAAGTGCTCAACAACCACGGGGAGTATTATCACGCGATGAAATCCACTTCTAGCACGGCGGATAAATCGGACTCAATTAGCAGTTCGACGGATGACGAAGAAATTGATAATGAAAATTCACCCGTGTCCAATCACTCTCCATCTCATCCGTTACGAGATGTCAAACATCCCTACCCCTCCACGGTGGTCGGATACCCCACGTTGCCCGCCGAGTGCGCGGCAATGATTCCTGCCATCAACTGCCATCGACCGCAAAAAAGATACTTTTCACAAGAAAATAATAGTCATCGGAAAAATGTCTATTCCAAACCTTTCACCATCGAAGCCATTCTAGGCTTGGAAAACCGGATGTTGTTTGCCAATAACAGCGGCCACTCAAATAATACAAACACAAATTTTTCGGAGAACGCAAAAATTGTTTACAGTCCGGAGAAAAAAAGCAGTGATAAACATTTTCCAACAAACCGTTCTGGTAAGTATTCAAAAAAAAAACAATTACCGTATATACAAAAGGCTTAGTTAAAATTTTATAACTCATAGCTCGATTTAATGTTTTGTTTACCGCAATTGTCCAAAGAAAACGTGATCGAACTCTAATTAAAATCTATGATATCCAAATGCTATTGTAATAAAATTTCAATTTACAATGCAATGAAATCATTTAATAAAATGGAATTTCTAGTAAAAAAAAAGGGCTTGGAGTATTTTAACAACTGTTGCAGTTAACTAAAAGTACAGTAACTGGCATTAAAAAAAATCTTTGGATATTTAAAACAATTATTTTAATTAGAAAACATCTCTACTGTATTTCGCTTTTAATACAAAAAAAAATGAACTTTTGGAATACGAGTACATTAATTTTTGTAAAACAACAGTTTTGCAGAAATACAATACATGTACTGTAATTACCGTATTATCTTGAAATACCATTTAATCACCAGAACATTTTTTAAAAAACGTGTATAAATATAATTTGGGCAATTTAGTTCTTAAGTGGGTTGTTAACAGGATTTAAAAAGAAAAACAATAGCACAGCATTAACTCTTATTTACTTTCTGTTCATTCAATTTTGAAATTCAGTTGGAAAGGTGTTAATGAACTGATTAGTTAGCTATTGGCAATAATTACTATCAATTTTTAATAATGAGGTTAAATAGGGACTCTCACCTTTGACCCTTGAATAGATTATAATCATTGTGTCGTCTAGACAAAGGGTCGGTAGTTTCAACTTTTGATCAAAGTGTCTTTTTTCTTCAAACATTTCCCCGAGCATCTTTTAAAAACAAGAGCGAGACCTCGAACTAGGAACCACTATTGTCAACTATTCACTTAAATTGTATACATGCGCAGCTAACTCTTATGTCGGCAATTCGTATTTTAACTTTTTTTCTTCTACATGTACTTCTAAATTTAGTTAAAGTGCAGGTAGAACAAAAGAGAAAACGAAGAGTGGTGCAAACCTAATAATCTAACCAAATGACTTTTTCCTCTTTTTTTCTCAAAAAAGCTACCCCTTTACTTATTCCCTTAGGGCCATTTTTTAAATACATGCATGTCTTCATTTAGTTTTTTTTTTCCCAAAAAAATATTCTAAACTAACTCGTACTACAAAATAATGTCCTTTGAGAAAAAGTGTTAACATTTTTTTTTTTTTCTTTTTTTTTTATTTTAACAGGGAAAGAATTTCGACGAAATTTAAATACAAAACTGACTGATAAAGTGGCAAAGTCAAAGAGAGTAAGGACCATTTTCACACCGGAACAGTTGGAAAGGCTTGAAAACGAGTTCGAAAGGCAACAGTACATGGTGGGGCCGGAAAGACTATATTTGGCCTCTTCTTTAAATTTAACAGAAGCTCAGGTAAAAAAAATAACATTCGATTACTCTTTTGTGATTGGTCTTTCAAATTGATTATTTGCTTCAATCGTAATACAGTATTGTGAAATAATAAATTTGAGGTATCACGATATTTTTATAGATTTTTAAAAAAATTAAAATTTGTAATTAATTAAATACATTTAAATAAATTAAGGTAAAAGTTTGGTTTCAAAATCGTCGTATTAAATGGCGTAAACAACATTTGGAACATCAACAAGCTCAATTGGCGAAAATCCGAGAAAATGATGATCAAGAAACCAATTATCATCATGTTTCCAGACAATCAGACGAAATAATGCCCTTTGCTGATGATCCAAATACACCCACAACCGAAGATGAAGAAGATAGAATGCTCACGTAAAGAAAAATATCTTGTATTAGATTTTGCGACAATTTTCGAATTGAAAAGTTATATCAACCGTAACGCTGGCGTACCATCGCAAGAGCTATAACAAACCAACTTGGGGCCTAGTTCGCGGTGGCATACTGAGGATAAACGGCGCCCGAAAACAAATAGTTTTGTGCCTGTCTTCTCCCGTTTCTTTTGCTAAACAACATGTTTTATTACCGTACTGATTTGGCTCATTATCTGTGAAACGTAATAGATAAAATGGCAAATCACATAATAAACATAAACCCGAAATTTTTGGAGAGTGACAAATGTAGCCCCTTTAAACTTTTCATTTACAAAAAAAAAAATTTAATTTTTATTGTTTCTTTTTGAGAACATTATTATTGTCTCTTATTGCCCTCCTCGGTACGCCACTTCTGGTTAGAAATAAAAAGCACTCCACTCAACCCTTTTTTTTGGTTTTTTACCCTCCACTTTTTTTCAACTCTACTGCCATGAAACGCAAACTCTTTACAAAAAATTTAAATTTAATTATTGTTTTATCACTTTCAATTCTTTATTTTCACAATTTTGCTTAACTTTTCTCTATTTTGGCTAAAAATGGTAATATCAGTCGGAACGCTTTGCAAGAATTTGTGTACCAACCGAAACTTTTTTTTTGAAGAAATGTTTAAGAACAACCGGGACATCGCTCGGGTTCAATCCGAGTCCCATCCTAAATCAATTTGTATATTTGTACATAAACCTTAATTCGTACTAATCCTATTTACTATAAAATGAAATTATAAATCACATTGACAGATAAAATTTTATAATAAAGACAAAAATCTAAAAAAAAATATATGCATAGTTGTTGTCAGTTTTTATTCCCTCAAAATTATTTCGAAAAAAAAAAAAATCAAATCGATAACGAATCTCACTCGCTTGACAGACAAAATTGAATTCCATTCGTCAAAATTTCAACGCAAATTCCAACAGATGCAAATTCTTATTTTTCTATACCCCCAACTTCACAATAGAATTGTAATTCAATGAGTATCGCCAACGATATTGCTCCAGAATTCAATGAAATACACTAAAAATTCAATTCACTTCAACCGCAGCAAATCATTTTTAAATACCGGAGTTTTTTTTTCACTTACAACAGACTAAAATAATTTTATTTAATCTAAATAAATATTTTAATAAAAAATACAGTATATAAAAAAAAGGTTTTTAGACGCTATATTTCTTTACTGTTACCGGTCACTGAAAAAATATTTATGAACTGTTACATGTGCAAATTTTATTACTTGTACATTACGACTTAAATCTACAGAGTAAAAACTTTCTTAATTTGAACACCTATCTGTATCTAAAGCGATTTTTTAAAACACATTTTCCTAAAATACTACCTCTAGATTCTAGAAGTCTTATTATCACCATGTGTGTTAATATTAATGTATTTTTTAACATAAATTTTTTTTAATAATCTACATCCTTCAATCATTGTATATCATGTAGGCTATAATAGCCTCTCATTTTTATCGTCATTTTACGTTATTATTATTTTCTTAAAAAAACCGCAGCATTTTTAATAAAATGTAGAAACGTTTTTCAAATTCCTTTTAAAATTTTTTTTTTAAAAAATCAACTTCATTTTATTATAAACTTATTATTCTTATAATAATAATTATTCTACTGTATCGTTTCATATTGCGCTTTGCATGACGCTCGATGAACTCAACAGAATATGTTTAGGCTTAATGAAAGAATACGCAGTGAAAAGAAATAGGCCTTTAAAATTAGGCACCCCTAAAATTGCCCACTAATTAATAAATGAAACAAATTACCGATAGTACAAAATGCTTGTAATTACAAATTAAAGAACCACGGTACATATTTTTTTATATACAGTGTACATTTTATATTGTTCTCTCGCCCTTTCGTTGGCTAATTTCTCGGAGCCACGAAGCATCCCCCTCCATGAGATCATCACGAGATGAGTTGTTTCATCCGAAACCATATTGGGTCCTTTGTTAAACATCAGCAATAAGTTGTCAAGCTTTTTTGAAGCGAAAGAATGTCAACAATTCCAATTATAGTGCATCCCTTTATGCTGAAGCACAGACTCATACATGGAGGAATGTAAACAACAAAAGGGATGAAGCTTATTTTTATGTTGCATATCAAAATTGGAAAACGGGATAGATGGAACGAACGAGGGCGGGTAAAACGTGTGAATAACGAGGCTCGGTGAAAAGATGACAATATAATTGGATTAAATCATATGCGAAAGAAAATGATACAAAAAAATAATAAAAAGAAGAAAAGAAAGATAATCGATGAAAGCTAATAAATCTTGACTAAATCAGTAGCCGGGCTTTCCCGTATCTATTCATCTATTGCATCAACTACAACATTAATTTAGAATTTATTTAGCGGAGGGGCACAAACAATAGAAAAACATAATATAGGCCTCGGCTAACATCGCGTTCCACCGCGCCTGACATCATCGCATTCCGATTTCGGTTTTATTAATAAATAAAAGTCAAACCAAAATGGAAAAGCAAGTAAGAAAAAAAAAATCTGGAAGCGAAAATCTAATTAACACACTAAATATAATTATAAAGAGGTTGCTGATTAACACGAAAATGTGCTAAAATAGAAAGATTTACGACGTTTTCGAGTTAGAAGAAAATAAAGAAGCTAAATGCAAAAGAAAAAGTTGCTTTTTTTTCTTTTTATTTTATGTTAATTCACTTAACGTTTTATAATTGATCTTATTGAATCTTTTTATTTTTTACTTTATAGTTTTTCTAATCTTAATATATCTTTATCTATATTTATTGTTCACTAAAGTGTATATTATACCTGTCCCATAATGTCCTTAAAAATAAAGTGGTCGCCACTTAGTTGGCACATGCGCCCGTCTGATCCTCAAGGCTTAAAAATGTTATAAATGACAGCAGATGTCATAAAATAAAGAGGAGGTGAAAAGTAAAAAAGTAAATAATGATAGATAGGTAGAATAAAGGTTTTAAAAATCTGAATTTGAGGTATAAAGTAAGTGATGACGCTATAGTAGAGAGCCAGATAGGCGGAGAAGAGAGAAATAGATAACGTGTATTCTCTATGGAACCTCTAATGCACTTTCAAAGTTTTTAGATAACTCCGCTAATGTGACTGACTCCGATTTTTTTTTTCTTCTTCTAAACTTTTAAGAAATTCAAGAACACGTCCAAAACTTATATTTTTCTTGATGATGTCTGCCGCCATCGTCGATTCATAGGGTGGTCATAAGGTGGAGTGGAGCAAGTAATGAGAACAAATTTATACACATTTCAATCTATTTTTTTTTTCTTTTAAATTGAAAAAAAAGGAGAAAAAAAAAACACCGTTTGAAACGATAATAAAAACTTAATTAATTTTTGTCTGTACAATATTATTGGCTATTGACTTCATAAGTGCTCTTTCAATCAAATGGATTTTAAATGTGTCTTTCTTTGTAATAATTAAATATTTTAAATTAATGCAAAAATATTCTCCATACTGTCTGAGACAAAGGTTTTTAAAACAACGTGCGCAACTTTTGCAAAAAAAAATATAAAAGTTTTAATAAAATATAATTAAGAAAGTCCGTTACAAAATCATTCATTTTTTTTTTTATGTTTTTCCAATAAGCTACCGTTACGAAGATTATAAAACTCGAGGTCGAAACCTAATGGATAGCTTTCTTGAATACCAATTAGGATAGCAAAAAACGTGTTTATCAAAAAGAAATGCATACAGTATACTGCATTTAAGTTTAAAACCACATTTTCCAGTGATTTCAACATTTTCGTAAATCAGATTTTTCTTATACACACTTTTTCTGCTACTTTTTATCTCAGTAAATTGCACTACAGTATTTAAACACTTTGTTTTAAAGGTTTTTTTTTTATTATTTACAGGCCAACTTGCTTTAGCAAAATCTTTTAATTACATGATCACTTTCAAAAAATACTTTTGTTAATATGGAATTGACAGACGAGCGACGACCGCAAACTGATATTGTTCTGTCCTTATAAATAATTGATATGTGAACATTTTGAAAAAAAAATAAAACTTTTGCGGATTATACAGAGAAATATAGAGATTTCATCAAGGGATTATTAGTTCGATTATGATCGCTTTATATGTATTTGTATAATCTGGATATCTTAAACATTTATTTCTCCCCTAAAAGAGACGACACATTTATAAAATAAAAAAAATACGACCTGTATTAAGATTATTGCTCCAACAGATAAATAAAGTTCATAGATTTGCCATTAATAACACTGTTAAACTTAAAACAAAACATTAATGTTGTAATAATTATAACATTCCACAATACCGGTAATGTCTTTTATTACTTACTCTCTATACCGTAATATTAATTTTTCTAACATACTAGTGCCCGGTACTGGGCCTACATTAATTTAACCCTACCATAGAAAGTTTAATGCGCAATAGAAGTCAATAATACTTAATACTACACTGTAATGTAAGTTTATTTTAAATTCTTATCAATTTTAGAAAATCCTATTTTTGTTAAAAGACTTGATAACCACACGTGAAGAACGGCAGATTTATAACATTTAAAGTCAAGTATAAATTTAGTTATTTACTGTATTTATTTTTAATTTTTACGTTTTCTTAATTTTTTGACACGGGCATTTCGATGACCTACGATTCCACGTCCTCGGACCCGGTGACCCATGTCACGAAAAATCGTGGGAAAAAGTCTCAGGTTTTATAACATTTCTATTAGGGAATAATTCTTTTTTTAACACGATTTTATTACTAAGAGCTGGAGCCTCATCATCATCATGATCGCCATACACGAATCCATAATGGGCTTTAGGATGTGATGAGCTTTAAACAACGAGTTGAAGTGAAGGTAAAGTTGCAAGTAGGTGTATCACACAGGTACAATATTCGTCGGCAACTTCTTAACAACCCTCTTGTTAAATGATGGAAGAAGTTTGGTCGATCGAAATGTGATGCATGACAAATCGAAAAGCCCATAATAAAAAGTCATCATCGTCCAGCTTGCACCGCTCGCAGGTTCAAGAACACTCGGGACAATAACAACAAACACGTTTACAACGTCAACTTTTATGACAGGATTTGTCACTCCATGCTCACAACCCATTGTTTCACCAATTATAGCTATGGGCAATGTCGGTCTTAAAGCAAACGAGGACGATGGCCCTTTTATGCTTTCGAGACTCAAAACTCGAAAGAAAGCATTACAAAAATGATAGCTGATCCCAAGTCATCTGAACAGGGTCCAACGGCAGAGATCTCTATCACTAATAGAAGTTTGAATGAGGTAAGAGCATCCAGCTATTACACGTGTTTCAGCTCATTTAATGCTGTTTAAAATTCCATCTTGTTAACGTTTGCGATCGATAATAAAGGTCAGATAGAATAGCCCAAGTTTCAAGACCATTACAGTATTGCAAAATATAAATAATTTTTGAATAAATCGCTGCTTTTCGCCAAATTAAATGGTGCATTATCATTTCGTAACGTTATGGAAAAAATAAATAATAATAAAATATTAATAGATTAAATATTGCTTTTAGCAATGACCTACAAAAACAGGATTAATAAAATCTGCCTTCAAAATGAAATTTTACTTTTTGCTTTATAAAGCAGAAAATCCGATACAATATTATTAACTTTATACGTCTTTGAATATTTACCGCAATGACGGTTACCTAGGTTACCGAGGGCCATTAAAATTAATAACCACAAAAATTAATATTTCAAAATTAATCAATAGTGAAATGATAAAAAATACTGGAGTATAATATAGATCAACAAATACAAGTTGAAAACTTATTATTTTCTTAATATTAAATACCGTATTAAAAGATTTACTTGTCATATTATTACCGATATTATTCCCAAATAAAAAATATTTTTAAAGATTTTATTCCGCATGTTCTTTTAATTCGTAATAATATTAAGTTTACCAAAAAAATTTTTTTTTTCAATTACTGTGTTAAACTATAAAAATTTGTTCAAAGTGTTTATAAAAACTCGTTTTGAATGTGTATGTAGTCAAAGCGCTTAAATTTCGTTAATGTAATTTATTGATTATGGTAGTAAAAAATTAATTTTTTTTATTGCGTTCAATTTCAATAGCAAACTTCAAATTTTCAACTTTTTTAAAACGTAATATTATAACAAAAATTTTTCCTTTAAATAAAATTTAAAATTTACCTCTTAGATAAAGAATGTCGGTTATTATAATCTACAAACATATTCTATGCTGATTCTTATCTTTTAAAAAGATTTTTCATCATAATTAAATTATCAAAAACTGACTTATTAAGTTGTCTAAAAAAAGTCACAAAAAATCTAATAAACCCCTCAAAGTCCGCCGGTAAATCTACATGTGTTGTATCTCAGGATCATTTTAATTGAACGGGAGTATGCATGTTCTGTAAAGCTGGGGGGAAAAAACCTCTAGGAGTGTACACTGTACGTGAGACTGCGAGTTAAACGAGGTCTTTTAAACGCCGCGCTAAAGCTTAAAAAGTTAAATCCGAGTTCTATAGAGATGAATCGATGCGCAAGCTAATTTTAATTACATTTTCTCTTTGGCTCCCAACCAAGTGAATGGGAGTCGGAAATTGGGAAGTGACATAGAAATTGATATCAATAATAAGGTGTTTTCTGCCTCGTTAAATCCTCGTTTTGTGCTTGTTGTGATCAAAACGTCAACTGGATTTTCTAAAAGACCTTATTATTATTGTTATTAGGACCCTTCCGTACGCTTCCTTTATGTCTCTATGTATATTCAAACGCCATCTCTTTTTTTTCTTCCCCAATGTTTTTTCTATGTGACACAGCTGAAAAGAGTCTCAATCATATACTGTACTTATGAAAGTCTTTAAGCTGAAAGGACCAACATACTGTATATACAGTGCAGTGGTATGGACGGGAAAAGTTGGACACTATAGACCATGATGCGAAAGATTAAGTGCTCATTTGTGCGGCATCGGTAGGAACATTGAAATTGTAAGCTAACCCAATTTCCTCGCTTGACTTTTCACTCGTCCGATGCAAAGGTTTTTGAAAAAGCAATTGGCTTCTAACTTGTACCTAATCTTAATAAGGTAGCCGGTTTCATTTCGGCTTTTTGGAGCAGGGGAACCTAGATCGTTCGGCTTTTAATCCCGAGTTAATCCCCGCGCTTAAGGGAGCAGCAGATGATCAACTACGAGAAACTACAGAAAATATACTGTTTTAATCTATGGGGAAAACTAAAAAGACGAAAAATTTTTTTAAAAAAAACCGAGCGGTTTCTTTTAGCTGTGCTTATGTATCTTGCTTATATTAACTACTGATAGGCTGCATGGTCGCTAAAATTGCACCTGTGCTTTCATGTTTCTCGATAGTTAACGGTCAATCGGTACCGGTACGTACAGTATTTTCAAATTTGGTTTTTATCTGGTAAAAAGGTCGTAAAAGCAAAATACTTTTCCCTAAGAAATTTTTAATATGTTCGATTTTGGCTCACTTATCGCAATTTTCAACAAGAAATTATATTACAGTTATTCCTGTTTGAACTTAATGCATTAGAAGTGCTTTACTCGACATCTCCAAAAAATCTTAAAATTATTATTCAAGCAGAAAATCAATGATTGTAGTTATTTCTTTATAAAAATCTACTTTGCCTCATGTGAAGCAGCAAATATTAAACATTAATCATATACGCAATATCAAAGTAACCAAATAATGGTTTTATATATGTACTTATTTTTTATTTCAATTAAACTACTTGACATGATTATAATAATAATGACTGCATAACTAATCTAAAAATAAAATTTAAATCAACTCGCTGAAAAGACCGTCACTATAGCCTATCGATATCAAAGAGTAAGGATTAATTCGAATTGAATTTTATTTTAAGAACCACCCCTATAAAGTCAACCGAGGCCCGTTGCAGGAAATTCACTCAAAAAATTTTAGCTTTACAAAAACGGTATAATAAATCATAATGGTTATATGTACAGTACTGTATATTTTAAAGCCAAGCTACATCAGTGGCGTTGAAGGTATATTATGGCGCCCGGGAACAAAAGCTACGGTATTTATTGCGCCTTCCCTCCCTCCCCTCCTCCGCTCATTTAATTAGCTAAAAAGCATATTTTTTTATCAATCTGGTTTATTTTGATTAGGTTTTTGTGATATACATGTAAAGTAGGCCTAATGTAGCCTATATTAAACAAGTGTCAAGCTTGCAAAGAGTAGGTTTTGGCAAGTTTTGTAATAATACTTTATCCCAGTTTTGGCGCCCGGGGACAATTGTCGTCCCCAACCCTCGCTACACCGATTTCAATGTACAGGTACTGGACTTAAATTTCGTTTCGATGAGCAATTTTGTAACTTGGTGAATTTTGCTTTAGACAAAAGTTATATTACTCTTGGTTTACTTTTACTGTTTCTTATGTAGGCAAATAGGACGCTTTTTGATTGCAGGCAGACTTTAAAGTTTAAGTCATACAGTCCAGTAATAATTGTGGAGAGAGTGTTTCTATTTCGATGGGCGCAATGGCTGCTTTAACTATGTGAATTTACTGCACTACTTAAACTGATGATTTAAAAAGTAGCATTTTACATCAAGCCATTAAATTTTATACTGCTGTCATAAAAAGGAAACTAACCACCGATCAGGCACTACCTTACCTTATCAGAGATAAAGCTTGCTGAACAGGGATTTAAAGGAAGAGAGAGGTATGGATAGATTGGGAAAGCACGGGAGAGAGTGAGCTAGAGAGGGTATTGTAGAGCCTGGAGGCAAATGAGGGAACAAACACTTAATTGGTATACAGCTTTCACTTAGTTATTAAAACTCAAGATTGATCCTTTTAATATTGCAATTATCACGTGTTGCATGGAATTGGAGGGGTTGAACCAATTTCGACGTGGCCAAGTTAAAATAAAGATCGCCTGGCTAGCATATTAAATGCAATGCTGAAGATTTACTAGCTGACCATAATCGACTGAATTCTAAATGTTGACTTTTTTAAAATTTTTGTATACGCAAATAACTGTCTTACCGTTGCCGAAAATTATCACAAGTTCGCAACATTATTTTCATCCAAGTGACAAAATAATAAAGCTCGATTTAATGTTACATAATACGGATCGAGTAATATTTGTTAAAAAAATTATTATATGCACGACTAAATAAAAGCAATAATTGTGAAGGGGGGGGGGGGGGGGGGGGGGGGGAAGCAAAAATTTCACATTGAACTTTGAAGTTTTATAACTCGGTTTCTAATAATTACGGTATTAAGGAAGAACTACACGCACCGTCAGTATCAAACAGCAGTTGAACTTTGTGCCTTCAAAATAACACTCGACAACCGTGAATTTGACGCAATTAACGTACTGTATGGCACAGTATGTGGCATAATTATTATTTATTCGACCAGCCAAGGTTCTTCGATAAAATGCGCATTAAAGATTATTATACAAGAGTAATAAAAAAAAAATTAATAAGCTAACACAATTTTTTTTTTTTTTTGGGTTAGAAATTGTGTTTATAATCAGAGAATTTGCGCTTAAGCTTAATTTTGTCTGGTATTTTTACATTTATGCTATCATTAGAATAATTATATACATGTACTGTAAAATAGAAAATTTATGAAATAAAGGCTCTGGTTTCGTAGTTGGCTCTTACAACTAGGAAGCATTGAAGACACCCTGCATTCAAGTCTACTACGGTGGC
>JAQGAZ010002388.1:0-18199 GCA_034692225.1 Polydesmus complanatus
TAAGCGGATAAAAAGAAACTACAGTAAAACCCCCGATTATTCATTTTTTAAATAACTCTACAAATTATAGGCTTGTGTATAATAGCGTGCAAAAAAGTAGCTTAACCTGGGTTGAAATAACTGTTAAATTAAATATTAATAAAGGAATAGCTAAAACAATTACAGTAATTAAAGCGCAAAAAATGTGAGAGAAATTGGATAACGTAAAATCGAGGCTGCGCGGTTGTAAATTTTTATTTTATTGGTATTTTGTCGGTTGCTTTTTACGTCTGAAAGAAATGTCATCTCCAGTACTATGTACGTTTGAACTTGAAAAATGTAATGCTAATTTTATACACTTATGAGATGGCAGTAACCTCGCTAAAAGAGTCATTTTAACCCTCTCCAACAACTATATAATTAAATTAACTGGTATTAATTTTTGACTGTAGAGAGAAAAGTCGAAGCAGTATGGGTATAATAAAATCCCAACTTCCCAAGATAAATTAAATTTCGTCGTACATAATTGAAATCGACGCCATAACGCCGAGAATGGGGTTTGCATGGTACCAAAATCCTTTATTGCAAATGGAAAGCTTCTAATTATTGAAGGAAACCATTTACGGAATAATACCGATAAGAAGGAAATCGGTGTTTCCATAAAGTTGCTGCTTCTATTTGATAATATTCTTGATAGGACTTGTTTATGGATAGGCACCCAAGTCCAAATCTCACAAAAAAAAAAGCCCATAAAAACAGACCTTATCTGTAAAAGCAGCTGAATGAGATAACACCGGATATCCACTTACTCATATTTCAAAATGTAAAAATAAATCCAAGTGCATGTACAAAGAGAAATCATCCATTTTGAACTAATTTACCGGTGACGTTAAGATAACGTTACCGGTATTTTATAATGCCGTACCAGTGAATTCAAAACATTTTGCCGACTTTTTGTCATAAAAAAAAATATCTAGTAACATGCTATTTTCTTAAAACAATTTTTCCTTTGTATAATCTGCTTGTCTAACCCTTTTTCATTTGTTATATCGATTGAATAAGGAGATCCGATTTTTGGCAACCCACAAATGAGCGCAAAAAGTTGAATAACAATATTGAAGGTCAATCTACAATGAAATTACAATCTTATTACAGTCTGGAAGTTTTACTGCAGATATTCAGAAAACCTTGCAGTACGAATTACATAATAGCTGTGCTGTGTTTTTTATATTAATAAAATACAGTACTTTGATCTTGCTGTACAGCTAACTTTTACAGCGATCTCCTTTAAGCCATTCATTTGCTGATCTAATCCTTAAGGTCTGCGGTCCTTCAGTCACTTTATATGTACCGAGTCGTGCGCGGCTCTTAATTTCCAATGTTAGGAAGAAATGATTTGGAAAAAAAAGCATAGTGACGTCATGCGCGCATTTGATCGTGAGTTATGGAGGGGAAGGGATCTCTGGAGATTTTTAAAGTTGAGATCCAACAAGAGCATTTGTTGAATACCAAGGGATGAGCTTCCCAACCAGGGTCAGGAAAAGCAGGTTAAGGCCATACGAATGATCCGCGCTATGGAAATGATGGAGGAATACGAAAGTCGCTTTCCGAATAATTAGATATTTTTAATTGAATGAACGACGGGATAATTTACAGGAAATGAACATGAATTCACTTGACGCAGTTACTAATTAAATTTCTCACTTTTAAGCGAAAGAAAAAAAATAAAAATAAAATAAAAGTTGGAAGGGATTTTTTTATTCGAGCTATTTTTTGTGCGCTTATCAGCTTCGTCATTAGTTAACGTTTGGTTGGCAGTATTTCCGCAACGTATTTTTTTTTTTTTTTTTTTTTTGTAGGGGGAATTCAGCGAGTGATTACGCATGAGCACAAATCTACGGTACTGTTGATGCGGGGAATGCGACATTTTGAGAGAGATGCGAGGGTTCCCGTAGGATGAAAAGGGGTTCCTGGGCTAGACTAGGGTTGTTGAGATTTGGCTTGGAATGAACTTGGCGAGAAATACGTAGGAGTCAAGATGAGAGACGCAAAAGTGAAAAGTTAGCAATTACATTTGGCAGAATTTCCTTTCTTAAGATACGCGTTCGGCATTAAACGATGGAAATAATAAATGCGTTTATATTACGCTGTCAGTTTTCATCATAGGCGTTTTACTGCTTTTTTTTTTATTGCAGCATATTTATTTTTAGAGCAATGTAAATTAAGCTTATGTTTGCGAGATAAAACATTTTGATATTTTTTTTTGGTTAAAATTATGGAATTCAATACTGTTTGAAATTTATGATATTTTTATTGCGTAGAGAAAATAAAAAAACTTGCGTAGAGACGTAATTTGAGATATTGATTTTGTCTTTATCAGAAATTTTTTTATCTGATTAAATTTGGATTGGCGTATGTTCTCTTTGGATGTTCGAGTCAACTAAAAACATAAGTTAAAACTGATTAACAATAAACGAGCCGCATACTCTCTCAAACTATTATTAAATTTTGGAAAAGTGTTTTATATATATTTTTTTTATACTCGTAGTTATGCGATACTAATATAAACGCTTTACAGATTATGGAATAATTTTTGAAATAGAAAGAAAGTTTGTAATTCGTTTATGTTAATATTTAAAATGTAATTTCTAAATTAAATTTTTCTACCAGAAACTTACAAAAATAACTAAATTTATTTTAGGAATGTTATAAAGAAAAGAAAAATAATTTTAAGTTTAGAAAGTTTTTGCAAAACTATGCAATTGTAGGCCTATAATTTTTTTTTCTTTCTTTAAAAAAATGAGTTTTATAAAATATATAAATTATTTATGATCAGAAAGTTAAACAAATTTGACATTAAACTTTTGGATTTGCATTTATGAATTTGTGCTCTTCCGGATAGTATTTTTTTTAAAAAAAAAAAATGTCTACGAATGAGATTGATTAAAGTTGAATAAAAAAATCCTTGAACTGTCTAAAAAAAAAAGTTTGTTGTTGAGTGGAATCATCGTGGTTGAAATGGGATATTTTACAGACGTCATTCACTGGTAAGTTCGAGTCGATCAATGAGCTTATAGTTTTTGACTAAAATTGATGTGGTGCCGGTAGTAAGGCGTCGTGTTTTCATTGAGACCTAAAGAGCCTTCTTGAAAATGATTGCAGGCACGAACCGCGCTTAAAAGATCGTTTGTAAATGTAGGCAATGATGACATCGCCAATAAACAACAAACGACGTCAAATTTGTCAGCTTTTTACTCTCGAATGAAAAGAAGTAAAATAGCGCCTCGTGCGGTCTCGACAACTATCGAACAGATCGCTTTACTGTTTACCAACGGATAAAACGATCGCTTTTACTGCTAAATAAATATTTTTGTTGGGGGGGGAAATCAAAACAACGATAAATTTATTTAAAAAAAATTTTGTTAAAAAAGCACGGCATTGAACGAGTGGTTTATTTTGACTTGATACAAAATAACATTACTGTTTAGGAAGATTTCAAGGGTGACCGCATTTTCAACTTAAAACTTTACGATAGCCTCTTAAATTCTCAATGTGTTTGTTTTGATAATACTATAAAAGTTATATTTTGTAGTTTTGCTTATTTTTCCAAGCCAAGTTTATTCTGCTAGATTATCCTTCGTTTAACTTAAGAAAATTGTTGACTTTAAAAGTTTTAAAATAATTTCATTGGATATTTCTATTAGATTGCAATAATTTTCATGTTTGTAATTTTATCAAAGTAATCAAAACTCACGGAAACCTATATTAAATGTATATTTGTGTCATTTGTTGGCCTCCAAAAATATTAATTGATTATTAGTTTTAATTTTTAAGTAAAAAAAAAACTTGTTAGTTTATTCTAGCGCACGCGATTTCATTTACATATCTTTAGTTGTTAAATCTACATTATTTTGTTTTAACAACGGAATGAAAAATGTTTGGACTTTTCTCCTCTTCCGTAGTACTAAAAATTAAATAAAAGATATTTTGAAAGAAAATCTGAATTAATGTTTTTTTAAAGATTTTTGAACGTGATTTATTTTTTATTCATACCTATCTGCCATTCACTCTTGCCCTTCAATTTATTTATCATATTGCGACTGTATGAAGTTTAGCTTTTATTTTCAACAAACGTCAACATCATTTTCAAAAGCTTTTTTAAAGTGAGATTTTTAGATAAGATCTAAAAATTTTAACAGAATGCGCTTAAGACTTGCAAATAATTTAAAGCACTTAGATACACACGCTTAGTCGACGCTTTATCTATCTTCTTCTTTTTTTTTTTTTTTTTTAAAAGAAAAAGAACACAGTTTCAGAGACTAAAAATACTACACTATAAAAAAGCGTAATTTACATCGAGGAAATAGGTTGTTCGGTAAAAAGTTTGAGTTTTGTGATTTACGAACTACCGTAACAAATTAAAATTATTCTTTCTTGTGATTTTGGATGAAATGTTTAACATGGGTTTATTCGAGTTGTGCTAAAAGATAACCAGTTATCGTTACTGAATATGGTAACGTGTTCTAGTAAACCATCCTGAATATATATGTGTTAACTTAGCACTAGCACAATTTATGAGAAAAAAGTGGATACGTTCCAATAAAAATCCAAAAATGTGCAATGAATATTAAATTTTTATTTAAATGTTAGATTATTTTATCCCTTGACATATATTTGGTAAGCTATAATATGTTTTTACGCCTTTTTTTCTGACAAGTTAGCCTGACAAGTGTCCCTTATTCAATACTGATAGGTGTAAAAGAAATATATATTAAATTTTAAAATACCTAACATTTTAGTAAAACTCAAAAAAAAGCTAAATCTCTTATTTATTGAAACCAATTTAATTTAACAGAATAAAAAGAAAAATTAATTAAGAAGAAAACCCGTGTAGAGCTTAAATAGTTTGAATGAAGCGTGTAAAGGAAGAGAATTAAAGTTGCTCAATCCGAAATAATCGGATAATTATTTGCGGGCGGCGTCAGACGCAACGTAAAAGCACATACATGCTGATTAAAATTTAATTATTTCTGGTGCTTGGTAAGGTAATGTATCGAGTTATTCCCCTTCGCTCTAAATGCCACTACTATTTGAATATTCCATAGCAAATATACTTTAGATTACGAGTTGGACAAGGTGCGTAAACATGAAAAGCGATTTGGCGCTTGGTTTTTATTGTACATGGCGGTATTAGCGTTGTTGACATAAAAGCTTTAACGCGCCGAATTGAGATCGTTCGAGTGTGAATGAATAATTCCCGCCGAGTAAAAATCTCTCATAATTTTGTGTAGAAATGTATACCGTGTACAAAGTAAACAAGATACTTACTTCCGAAGAAGGATTCCGACTCCGCAAACCACATGACGTACATCACCGAACTGAAATATGGCAGCGAACAGGCGATGTAACAGAGAATTACAGCGACGGTCAATTTCACGGTTTTGATTTTAGCTCTTGAAATCCGTGTGTTGGAGTTGTGCGATCTAATGGGATGGACGGGTGGCCGAGTGGAATTGGACCTGGCCCGGTTTTTTGAAGCTGAGGAGGCGGGTGACGAGTCGTCGTTGTTTTTGCCAGTGGAATCCACCGAGCAAAACTCGGTGGTCTCATTATCATCATCGATTACGCTCATCTTTCTTCCGTTGCCGTAGCTATTACCTATGTTGTTCAATATATGCCCGTTCAAAAGTTCTCTTTCTTTTTCATCATTTTTGACCTCCGCGATGCGCGGGGTTTGACTGGTGCTCTTGAAATTGACCCAGATTGTCCGGCAGATACAAGAGTACGTAAAAATAAGAATGAGAAGCGGGATAATAAAGAGCGACGTCATGCTCCACGTTACGTAAGCTTTTTCGCCCCAGGGCTCTATGAAAACGGCCCAACAGTCATTATAATTGTAAGGTGTACGCGTGTAACTGAAAATAAAGAGTTGCGGTGAAGTGCACAGAGCGGAAATCATCCAAGCGCACACGATCATAATTTTGGATCTTCTCGCAGTCCACGAACAGTTCCTCAGAGGAAAACATATAGCTTGGTAACGGTCAATGGCCGTCACGATGAGCACGTAAGAACTAATATACGGCGCAAAAACTTGCCCGAATTTGAGAAATTTACATAAAACGTTATCACCGGGAAATCCGCCGATGAATTGGCCGATGACGTCTAAGATGAGTTGAGGGAGGATGTGAAAAAAGGCCACGATGAGGTCGGAAATGCACAAATGGAGGATGAAATAGTGCATGCGGGACAATTGGCGCCTACGACGAGCACCCAACGCGATCAAAGCCAGCACGTTACCAATGACCGTGACGGTAAACATGACACTCAGTATCGTCACCTCGATACGAGCTAGGTATTGGTCGCGAACGTGCATGGTGTCGTTCACATTTGACTCGGACGTTTCGTTCATATCGACATTTAATTAAAAAAAGAACGCGCGGCGCGTGCGGAGACTTTTGAATGCGTGTGTGTTTATTGAGACAAATTTCGACGTTTGGCGCGTTTCCATATAACATGAGCCGACGGCGGAAGTTGTTTGTATAATAGATGGATGCGAGTTAGAGGTGCTGCATTAGGCGGGGCTGAACGTCGATCAGACGATTGGCCTTGGAGAAACAGCACTGATTGAATTAGAGCAATTGGCCATTTAACCGGCCCATTCTCTTATCAACGCTCAACGAAATCATGTGACGCGACCTTGATTATAAAATGATGTCGAAGATTAGAATGTGATCTCTTCTATTTTAACTTTTAATAAACAAGTGTTGAGTAACTTTGAGGCGAGGGCAAGACAAAAAGATTTCGGTAACCCCGTAATTAAATCCGATTTCTTAGTTCTGATTGCGTTGATTGATTTTTTTTTTACCTTTTTCTTTTTGATTTATTTTTTCGTTCGATGTTTTGATTTTTTTTTTTGTTCCGGTTTGTTTTGTTTCTCCGGAATTAACTGGCTATGAATGACGTGGGGGAGTGTGAGGCAAGGTGGTAGTGGAGGAGGAAGACAGGTTGAACGCGTGTGCGGAAGGGTTAAATGATCGGGTTGAACTCCAGAAATGGAAAATCGAAGGTCGATAAACGTTTCAATGTCGTCGGCGTAAAATTAGAAGCGTTTGAATACAGAGTACGTTTCCGCACTAAGACAATAAATATATAAATTGCCTAAGAGTGATGCGAGAAGTTTCGACGCAAATTTACCAGTTCGTTTTATTAGGTTCTTTGCGCGACTTGGAAGAACGGAAATAGAAGTCACTCAATCCTCGTTTAAGGATAAATCACCCAATAAAAACCGTCTTAGATCAGATTTAACTCGATCTTCTGCAATTTATACTTTAAAAGAAAAGAAGGGGAAAAAAAAAACATTTTTGTTAAATTTTCAATTAACAAAATTTTAATTGTAGGAAATTGAGTGATTTTTTTTTACTTATTAAACAAAATTACTAGACAAAAAATAGATAGCGAATACTAGTACCGGTACTTTAAAAAAAAATTTATTTGCTTTTTTTGTTTTTTTAATTTAATTTTATTATTTATCAAAAAAAATTATTTAAAAAAAAATAACTAAAGGCTTACTGTCTTGCAATTTATTTTAATAAGAATTTAAAAAAAATTAAACTGCATTATTTATTAAAAAAAAATTGTGTTTATTAACTTTAAATAATTTATAGAATTATTTAAAACATAATTATCAATTTTTTTTATTATTATTATTATTGGCAACAATTTAAAATAAATTAATTCTAATAATTGAACGATAATCGTAGGATTTTATTAATTCGAATTTGCAATGTTAGCAATTAAATGGTTTTGAGATTCTACCAATATCATTGAACAATTTATTTCAATAATTTTAATTAAATTATGTCTTTTTAGTATACAAAATTATTTAATTTTTTTTTTAAACTGATACCGATGACTACAGTATATAAAATAAATTACAACATATTTAAATATCTGCATGAATATCTTCTAAAAAATCTTAATTGGATTTGAAATTTATTAAATTATTTTGCAATACATTTATTAGTAAATACCGGTACAAGTAAATTATATTCAAATTTTACGTGAATATTGAAAGAACTGTTTATCATTATTAAATTAATTGCATTAAAAATCTCTTAAAATGCTGTAGGCCTATAATGCATAATAATAAATTAAATATTTACTTACATGAGTGTATAATCGAAATGAATTACTTCTTCAAACGTGCGTGTTTAGTGTTACCCGTTTTGTTCATTGATCGCGATTGCACTCAACCGTTGAAAAGCAACCGATGAGAGAATAGTGTGTGTCCGTGAACGATTGAATTAACGCGGCATAAGCTCGTACAGGCGTAACCGTTGAACAACGTTCGTCAAATAAAGTCGTCATCCAACGAGTATGTTGACATTAGAGAAAGAGAAAAAAGTTGTCAAAAACTATGCATACGAGAATAAATAAAAAAAGATGATTGGCGTGTGGAATGAGTGATTAGATCTATATTTATCCCCGAGTTTTGTTCCGGTTGCATCACTTCGCTACCGGTACCGACGGGGCGTTAATCTTACCCCTCAACGTCCAAAACATTACCAACAAATGAGTTTTTTCATTAAAAAAAAAAAAAAAAATCCGGTTTGATTTGACGGTGAAGTTCTTAACGAAATTAAAACTACCTCGATATTCGATCTGATTTTTTTTGTGTGTCATCCAACCCAACGTACGCACTTTTTGGTTAATTTTTTTTTTGTTGCTTTTTTATCTCTTCTCTTTCGATTTCTCCATCTTCACCAGACCTACTTTTCCACTTTCTTAAAACAGTTAGTTTTTGCTATTTTTTTTTTATTGTTAGAATTCTTATTTTTTTTTTTCTCTCTCTCTCGGTTCATACCAATTTTGTAAAAGTAGTTCCGAGTAAAATGTGGTTGCGATTAACGCGTGCTGTCATCACCGATGCCGACTGCATCTGCTTCTGTTTCCACTTTCGCTTTATCATTTGGCGTTTTTCTGCTGCTCATGCGCAGCCAGTTTCAACCCACTCGTCTTCAAACATTGTCTAACATTGGAAGATGCAAATACTCAACAGCAAGTGCTCTCTCTATTAGTTAAATTCTATAACAGTACTTAGTATCTATTCGGAAGGAAGAATAGAAAAAATGAAAGGGAACTTAGAATGCGTAATACCGTGGCGTAACATTTTTTTTTTTTAATTCTTCCATTTACCTTTTTTTACGCGTTAAATCGCGGTACATGTTTGTGGCTTGATTTTTTTTTCGCAAGCTATATTTTCTATCATAAAAAAAAGTGCTATGCATTGATTATATACCGGTAATTTAATTATAAGGTTCTATACGGATTTTTTTATGCTTTGTTTTTCTCTGAACGAGCTCCTGTTTATTAATATGCTAAAAAAAAAAACTTTATTTATTGCACGGCAATTTAAATATTGTATTTACTTATTTAATATAAGCGTTGAAAAAATAGAGGATATGCAGTATTATTATTATTTTTTTTTTATCGAAATTGAGTTTGCGCATTAGTTTTTTATATAATTGTTTTTCTAGTTTGTAGATCGGAAATATTTTTAGAATGGATTTCACATAGATTCGATTTCTGGTCGCTGACTTTCGTAGTGAATTTGGGGCCGAATTTGGGTTCATTGCTGCCGAATCTAATCTACAGTGACAAATTAAAGAACATGCTAGACTTGTTTAGAAATAGCATTAGAAGCAATATCCAGCTAAGTGCATAACATTGTAAAAAGTAGGCTACATATTATCCAGATTTTGAATAAAGGTGTAGAGCAAAGAAACATGTTTCTTCACCTATGTTACCATTAATTATTTAATGAATAATCTAAGTTCCTATTCACTTGTACAGTAATTAAAAATGTAAAACCGATATTTAACTTTATTAATTTTTGTACTGATTTCTAGTACGGTACTTATTCTATACATACGGTACATTGAATTTTGCTTATCATTAAAATGATGAAATAATTAAGAATTTGTAAAATTTTAATGAAAAACAAGAATAAAATAGTTGTAATCATTAATAATTAATGCTTAACGTCAACATTATCATTTGAATGCAGTTCATCTTATTAATATATAGAGCATATTTGACTGGCGACTTCAATATTTACTGTAAATGCTGATTATTTCCGTTTTGTTATTACAATAATAACATCAAAATCTACAATAATAAATTCGAGTATTACTCTAGAGATGACTTTATTGATTGCATTACGCTAAACCTTTAAATTACTTGGAAATATTAGCATCACGCGTCGTTGACGTGACGCACGATATTTATTACTGTGTACACGAATCTCCATTAATATTTCTGCAATTATAAATAACAAAAAAAAAGTTTTTTTTTTTTATTTTCTGTGAAATAACGTTTACTCCAACACAGTATTTGTTTAGAAACACACACGAAAAAAATAATAATAATAAGCAAGGTTAAACCATTTAATAAACAAAAGTACGCTACTGTTATTTAAATCTGAAAGCAATGCTTTTGCTACATTATCTTTATGCATAGTTAATAGGGCAAAAACATTTCAAATTTTTTATTCATCGATATAGACAATAGTTATTGATCTATGTTTGTTTGTTTGATTATTTATTTATACTAACATTCATTTAAAAGTAATGCATTCAATACGGTATAAAGATATTTTTAGTTTTTTTAAATTGTCGTTTTTATAAACCGAAACTAGAAAACAATCAAACATATTGCTTGCGCATCTGTTACGAATTTTATGCTTTGAAACAAATAGTTTATATAAACTATAACGATTCTTGTTTAAACAATTTAATGTGATATGGATTTTATTATCTTTAAAAGCAGAAGAAAGAGCGCTTCCTCGTAAAAGTAAAAAAAAAAAAAAAAGAGACAATTTTTATGACAATAATGTAGGTCTACACAATTAATCTCGATGTTATATAGCAGTTATGTAAACAAATTATTAAATTTAGTAGAATCTTTTTATTATGGTATTTTATGTCAGCATCAACAATGCTAATTAATATTTATTGCAGCGCGATTCTTCTACTGTACTTCACATTGTTTTTTCATGAGATTTTATTTGTTGTGTGCTTGTTTAGAAATTTTGAATTTATTGATTCAATATTTTAATAATAATATTGTGCACTTGAGTTAATTTTTTCTGAAGCGTAATTTTTCAACTTGTAAAGATTTTAATTTCATTATGTTACTTCACACTTGTCCCTGACAATCGAAGCGTGTAACGAGTCAAGTTTCGTTGATATATTGCTCTTACGTCGCATTTTTTTATCATTATATACAATTTTATCAATAAATTGTAGGGCCTTCTTCTTACATTTTTATAGTAAATTATAGTCTTTTTCTTATAGATTTATTGGCACATTTCAAAGAATCTAGATAGAATCAATAAGTCTATAGAATGGGAAGCAAAGCTCAACAAAAAACGCAGACAAAGTAAGAACTTTCATTTTGATCTTCATTTGCTTTATCGTTTAGCCACATGAAAATAGATTTAAAATTATTAGGGGAGAGATAAATTCCTGATATAGTTAAATTACTTTTTTTTTTATTATCTAGTAAGTAGTTTAGAACGCTATCTAAGTTAATGGCTGTGCTTTTTTTTATTATTTGTAAGTACATTGTGCCGTCATTTAAAACATTTTTTTGAAGCTTTTTTTTTTTAAACCATTTCAGTAGATTTTTTTAAAAAAAATTAGAACAGCAAATGAATTTTTTTTTTTTTAACAATTTTTATAAAGTAGAATTTTTACATATTATAATATGAATTTCTTTTTTAACTTAAAAAAAGCAGTTATTTGCAGATATATTTTTTTAAATAAAGTATTTTTGCGGTCTAGAAAAATTTGTTGTACCCATGTGCACCACGTGGCTTCTGACCTCAATTTTAAATTGCAATAGAAAAACGAATATAATCCAGAGACCCGTTTGCTATATTCGCATAAAGACGCCATCATAATATTCATTCTTGGATTTTTGGCGCCACACAAAGCCACACATTGGCTATTCAACTGTCCATTAGTGCGTCATTCCGGTCGCCATATCCAATACAAGAACACAAGATAGATGCACTTTCACTTGTTTAGAAATAGCTCTATTTTTTTCCATTTTTTCTGTTCCTTCGACTTTAGATGTTTGCTAGGAGTTGATTTTTTTTTTTTTGTTATACGGTTTCACTCTCGTGTCTTCAATCTATTTCGTTCTGTGTCATGTGTTTCTATTCTTCCAACTGAGCCGGGAGATTTCCGCTTAGCCTCTTCTTATGTAGCAGAAAATTTGTTACATGATGAGAATTCGATGAGTTTATATACTGACGTCTACCTAATAATAATAATATATACCGTAGTATATTTTCTCTCCTTATCACTCATCTGCTTCTGCCCGGCGTCATCACTCAGGAGGGAAGCTCTAGTTTTTCACTCTTATTTTTCCACTTTCTCCATCATCTAGAAATTATCTTGCCATTTGTATTCGGTGATCGTCATCTCCGATTCCAATCAAATTCACACGATGACCACCAGCCGTTCATTCAGCGTTCGGCGGTCAGCGCTCTACACAAATGCACTTCCCCTCTTTTTTTCCCTTCATAACAGCAAGGGGCGTTCACGATTTAACCGGAACGCGTTGTATTTTTTTTTTTTTTTTTATTATTTCCAATAAAATAAAGTTAAGTAACAGCGGAATTTAATAACTTTGAAGCATAAAACGCAAATTATAATTGCAAATGAGTTATTTAATTTTGCAATAGAGAATATAGGGTTTTGGCTTTTTAATGTAAGCCAGTTTTTTTTTCATAATGTAAGGTTTTATGAGTTCAAATTTTTAAAACGCGTGTTTCGTTTATTTTGCGCTCAATTGTTTGCGTAAGATTTATTGTCCGGAAAAAATGCGTAAATAATTTGCATAAAATCGATGCAGTTTTATTAAGGGAAAAACAATATAGCCTAGCTGCTGAGACTAAGTTTCTTATTTTTTATTATCGGAGCAATTTTTTTTTTTAAAATATCATTTCAATTTAAGATGATTTTAAGATTTCTATTTAAATAAAAATGCAAATACAATTTACGTTGTTAAAAGCTAAAAAAAAAAAAACCCGGGATGAATATTCATTATACAAAATAATAATTATGTACTGTTTACATTAAAAGAGTTGTATGCTATTGTAACTGTTTGAATATTCACTTCCGTTATTTAATAACTTAAATTTTATTTTAATTTTAATTGCGAAGAATAAAATTATTGTGAAATTTTATAAAATTTGCATAGATTTTTTTTTTTTTTTTGCAAATAATTAATTTTGAAAATAATTACCGGACAGCCTACTAATGCTTTTTGAAGAATTAAAATATAAAAGGTTTAAATAACAAAATTAAAATAAATGCATTTTGCTTTAGTTTTCTAATTCAAATGTCTCCTCATCTGTTAAACTATCCTAATCCTCTTGAAAATAATTATGAAATGGAAAGAGTTTCAAGAATTAACACTTTGACAGTTATTATTTTTTAATTGCTGAGTGTATCTAGCTTTTATGAAATCACCGCAATGTTTTTGCAATATTTTTGTAATGCTTCAAAAAAATTAATTTTTGAAGATTATTATTTGATCACATCAAAAATGTTACGAAATATACGCTGCAACAATAGCCTAAAGTAAAGCATTTAATTCGAATGTAGGTACTTTTGGAACGCCCTACGTGTGCCCTTAATTCGCAGCTCGAGGTACCTTCAGTGGCTTTACAGCACTTAGGTACAGTTGTGAAATCGTTTATTATAACATGAGCGCTTGTGTGACAAACATTCGTTAAAGCCCAAATCACGAAATTTATGAACCGAAAATAGCATCGGCCGCATCTCTTACGCAATAGGTCACGGAAATACGGTAGAGTGAATAGACGCCTGGATGATGTATGGTTAGCATCACGTAGTGTAACTATGGCTATGAAATCCCTCGAGGACGCTGACACTGCTAAGTAAAAAAAAATGTCAAAGGTGGGCGAGAAGCGATTATTTACAAAAATCTATCTGGGTCAGGTTGAAGGAATTACTCACAACATTTACACTTGCAGCAGGCACCTTAAAAAAAGCTGTAAAATTTTTTAATTTGAGTTATAAAAATTTTATGGGGAATCGATAATATTAAGAACGTGTTGATCTATTTAATTATTAGGAATATAGGGTGACCGATTTAATAACCACTTGTAAACAAAGATTACACCTATTATGCAACAAAAAAAAAAATTAATATTCAATTATTATTTATAGGCGGAATTTTAGTGTCAAGTTGAAAGTTGCATACAATTTTATCTGTAATTTGTTTATCCCAAGTAACTTAATTTTTTTTTTTTTATAAAAAAGTTTTAGTATTTAAGCAGCTTTTTAGTGTAAATTATTTTGTTAAATTAATTACCGTATCTAAAACTATAATGCAAAGTTGGTGTATGAAAAAAAATTTAAATTATTTTTATTTTAACATAAGTTAAATAATATTTAAATACTGTAATTTGAAATTTAAATAAATAATTACTTGCCGGGTAATTATTACATCTATTAAAATTAACTTTCGTGTACATTATAAACGAAAAATTTGAAATTTAGATAAATATTAAATTAGCATATACAGTATTAGAAACATTCGTGTACCTTAGAAATGTGTTTCGATATAAGAGTGCTTTGGTAGTGATGATAATATTATTATATTAGGAAAGGTATAAAGAAACGGGGAATCAGTTTTACATAATTTTGACGTTAAAAAGCTAATAAGCACAGGGCATTTGTTTTTATAACGTTAAAATGATGCAAAAATTAATCCGTATGCCTATGATGTCATACCGTATAATATATACAATGAGCAGCAAACACGCCGCTAAATTTAGAATTATTAATACTGTAGATATAAATTATTTTGTTGTGATATTATTATTTTCTATTGAAGTTGATCCAAATATTTCCATAATATTATTTAGTTTCAATAAATTAATGATAGTTTGAACAAATCATTATTATTTTCCCGATTATTATATAGGCCAAGTGTGAAGTAATTCGAGGTGAATGCTCCGAGTTTGCGGTTGAACTTTATTGTTTTGATGGTAGCACGTAATTTGTAACTAACCATAATGTACAGTAGGCTATAATGTTGCGTTTTCCCGTGTCAACGAGTATAAAAAGCACTGGGAGAGATTAATTGCGGTTAATTTTTTTTTTCCTATGGAAACAAGATTCCACGTATTAATACTGAGGATTATTAAAAGACAGCTCATTAACCTTAAATTAGATGCCGGTAAAATTAATTTGGAGTTGCGCTTTTTTGACATCACGTACATGTACATATTCTAGTCTGCCCTAATCTCCTCCAGCGTAACATCTCATTCATTTCACACGAAAGACCTGATTGAAATATCGTTTGGTGATGCGTGCTCCAACTCTTTAAAGCTTAGTTTACGTCGTGAGCGCCGTTTATAATTAATCAGCATATCGTTTAATAACGTGCAAAGAAAAATGGAAAGAAAAAGTTTACGAGGTCGTAAAAGTGCGGACGTTTCTTACGCCTGACGTCATTGGGATAACCCCGCACGCGCGCGCACGCGGGCTCGGCGATTCATTATAATCCTTTGCAAATTTTGGATCGATTTGAAAAAGTAGGGAAGCGAGAATGAAAATGAAGGCAGTACGGAAAACGGATGCTTGCGGTGGGGGGGTATAAACAAGATTGGGTTGATCGAAACATCTATCGGAAACGATTTCGAACGCTTGTTAATCGATTCTTACGCGTGGACAGATCTGAATTTAGGTTACCAATTTATTTTTACCCCTCCATCTACTTTTTCACACTAGCGTTATTTGTTAGCTTTTAATTGGATTCTGTTTTGGAGAGTCTGTGGAGCTAATCTAATTGAATAACAGATAATCGATATTGTTATAACTTACATTTCCGCTACCGTTTTATTTATTTTTTTCGAGTATATTCTAATGTTATAATCAAAATTATAATTGAAGGAGATTTAGTACGACATTGTGTTGGAAAGTACTGGTTTCCGCATTAATGAAAGCAAAAACATTGCGTGAATTTAATGTGATTTAGTACTGAAATTAATTAAACATTTAATACTTTTTTTTCTTGGTTTTTGTTAATTAGCGCCAATCAGGCAAAAGATGTATAAATAACGGGGGTGCAACACACATGCTTAGCCAAAGAATACAAATACTCGTACAAAGTACACTTTGTATGTACGAATACATGCACATTTATTTACTGTATTTTCATTTCATTGCGTATTTTTTAGACAATTCAAATCATTGGGTACAAAGATCATTATTTTTCTTTTTCTGAATAACAAATCTTGCGAAACACTAAAAAAAAATAAACACCATCAATAGATTAAATTTATGCCGGTTTTTTTTTTTATTTTTAAAAAAAAGTATACATGTAGTTTAATGTAAGTGCATTTTAATTTTAAGGCTTTCAGGAAATTGGTTTGAAAAGCAATTGCCCAATTGTTTGCGCCTAAAGAAGCCTACCAAATTGAATATTTTAAAAACATTTTCAAGATCGATGCATATATAATTACGAGTATTATAATAATGACTGTAGGCTACTAATCTTGTTAGCTCTTATATGCATATTGTAACCTTTTTCTTTCTTTTAAGATTAGAGGAAAGGATTAAAAAAAAAGCATTAAAGATCTCATTAAGGGTCTCATCAGATACTTTTATCACCAAAAGAGATTTTATTAAACGAAATCAAATTTTCTCAAACAAGATTTTATACTCGTACCAAGATCTATGTGTATAGATAGATCTTGCTCGTACTGTAAGTTCTCTTTCTAAAACAAGATCAAAACTAAATAGGTTTTTTTTTGCGATCAGATTTATAAATTCGGTTTTATTATATTTTTTATTTTTATTTCTTTTGGTAGCATCAACATACCGTAGCTTAAACATTTGATTAAACAAACTGACACTACATGTAGAGTAAAAGAAATAATTAAGAAACCTAGATCACTGGGTGGCAATGATATGATACTGATAGGGCTAGTCTATTAACTCTTACTTTATATCGGTACTATTGATCTCGCTCGCAAAGAAAAGAAAAGGACACTCTGAAGACGAGTATCATGCACGGCTTCTTGTAATTACGTAAGTTTCAATTAGCGACTTTTTTAATTTGAAGATTTTATTAGCAGAGAATTACGAGTAATATTTGCTATGAACCAAGCTTTGCTCGCTATAATGAAATTGAACTTTTTTTATTATTAGAAACTACAACCGGGTAAAAAATCAATAAACGCGAAATTTAGAGTTTTCTTTGATGGATAGCCTATCTGTTTTAAAAAGAATAATTGAGACAAACTTATTTATTCCACGTCAGTAATGTGCATGCGTCGATGTTATTTCTTAAATTTGCAAATTCTAAACTTCTTACATGGTGCATTGGTGCGTGTACATTGCAGCGCGTTTAATGGAAAAAAACATCTTACGGAGTTGAGTTACTTTTGTGCAATCGGCTCTTAATAAATGTTTTTATTTATCCTTCAAAAATATCTTAAAAAGTTTCTTATATAAGAACAACGCATTTATTTAATTAGCAATATTTTATCTCCACTGTAATTTAATATTTTTACACCAAACTACATAAAACTTAAATTGAATTTAATTTACGATTCGAGAAATTTTTTATTAATTTTACTAACTTTTTATTTATTTAGATTAAATCCCAGTAGTTATTATGCTTGAATTTTTTTATATTTCAGTTAAATTCTTAAAAAGTTTGAAATCTACATAATTATTATTTCACTGGTCTGTCACGAGCGTCTGGCACTTCTCTTTTAGCGCAACAAGTTCATTAGAGCAAACATGTAGTTACGTTACAGTTACAGTATGTGATTTATAGGCTTTTCAGAAACCCTGCAAGTCCACTGCAACTTTGGCGTTTTATACCGTAAATTAGTCGTGAGCATCCGCATTGGCAGGCAATTCCCATACTACTATATCACAGCCAGGCGAAAAGTAGCCAAGCCAAACTCCAATCCAATTTTAAATAAGATCTTCGATCCGGACGACCCGTTAAACTCCATGATGCCGGTCAAATTATAACCGATAATAGAAACTGTAAGTTTGTGTAACCGCAATATTGGCTTGGGTGGCGCATGTTGTTACTGCTAATTAAACCCTAATCAGTTGATCACTGCCATTCAATTCGCGCGATGTAGGCTACACGGACC
>JAQGAZ010002389.1:0-18194 GCA_034692225.1 Polydesmus complanatus
TTTTACCCAAAAAACTCTCTGAGTTTTTCTTTAAAATGACACCATTTTTAAGTCTTTAGCTTTGCTAGTTTTTTTTTATTCCAATTCTTTATCGTCAAGTACCTTCTCGGACACCCGGTATAGTGTGTTCATTAAATTATTTTAGTTTTGACAAGTGAATAAATAAGTCAAATTTTTACGCAAATGCTGTAATTTTTTAATATTTACATTCATTAACATCTCTTTTTTAATAATAAAAACAACACTTGGCATAAGACCTCTCTAACTGAACCGGCACATGATCAATGAAGTTTTCATTAACCTTATGGCAGACCCTGCTCATGCCGCGATCCAGTCAGCAGGTGCAAGCTGGATGGCAGCAATAAAATCAAGCATAAGGGAGTTAACACGTGCCAACTCAGTTTGGGAGATCATATGCCAAATGTAATTTTTTATAATTAAAGGGGAGATGTTGATGAATGTAAATTAAATATTAAAAAATTATAGCATTTTCGTTAAAATTTGACAAATTTATTCACTTGTCAAAATTAAAGTAATTTAATGAGCACACTATATATAATCCTATCTAGAAATCAAAATAAACTATTGGAGGTCAAGTTTAGTGACCACAGGCTGCAGTTTGGAGACCCCTGTAATAAACTTCAAAAATTTAAGGGTCTTACAAATCCCACACTGTTAGTTATATCAGTTGCACTAGATTTGAAAGTTGGAAGACAAACTGGGCGAATTTCATTGCTGAAGGTGAGAGGAGTATCCAACATAATCAAAGCAATGTCAGAGTCCAAAGTCCTTGTATTATAATCCTGATGGTGAATAACAGTGAAAACCTATAATAACCAAAATAAACTTTTTTGAATGTCAATCCAATTTTACCCAATGTGTGATTAATATCTATTTAATAAACTTAATTATTTGTAAGAACAATGAGATATGCACAATATAACTGATATAAGAAATGCAGGACTTTTTTTAAGGTGTTCAGGATATTGATGGAAAACAAATGTTATCTGAACAAGATGGCATTAAGTAGTAATGCCCCTAGTATGGTTCCTAATATAAAGTTACCTTTCTTTTAGCAATTATTTCATGAAAAGAATCGTTGACTAGAGAAGTAGAATGTCCAAAAAAGACTCCATAAGTGTCATATTTGAATTGTTGAAAATTTCCACCATCTAGCTTTATAGTAACACAATGAGCAGCTGTGAGTACCCATCTCTCATTCAACACACTCCCTCCGCAAAACACTTGGTAGTTTTCATACATATACAACCCCACATGCCAAGGCCACTTATTAATGGTAATTATTGTTCCATTCAAAATGTAAGTTGGTATTATCACATTTGGCTTTCCACATTCTGCATTCATAATCATTAATTTTATTAATTGAAATTATTTATAACATTTTTGTTGTCGAACCTGAAATGCACTTAGGTTCTTCTCCATTCCACCTGCCATCTGGTAAACATGTTCGAGTGGCTTCCCCAGTTACTAGTTGAAAGCCATCTTGGCACTTGTAAACAACTTGACTTCCAGCAGGAAGACTAGTATAATCATTCTTTATCCTATTTAATTCATAAATACTTAACATTTTGATAAGTGTATAAATATTTTCATTTTACCCAGGAACCGCAGCATTTAAATCAATATTTAGCTGTACAAAACCATTAGTAGGACTTTTTGGAGCTGGACATGATTGTCTTGATGGTGAAGAAGTGTGATCAACTTTATAATTTAGTAATGCAAAATGTGAGATTATGTTTATAAAATCAACCTACTTAAAAAATTCCCATTTGTTTATTATAATATTTTGTTTTTAGGTTTAACTTGAGGACTAAAGTAGTTTTTCATTAATTTCTAACAGGTGGTGTTGCCACTCAACTGATTTTTTTAAAATTTTTAATAAACACCAGTGAAACCTTAAGTTTTTCTCTGTATACCTTCCTTCAAGCTCACCAATTTTTGGCCAACGATTTGGAAGCTCAAACATTCTATTTTAAACAAAAGTTTGAGGCCATGCGCACACCAGTTGCGAAAACGCTATTAAGTCCGACATAATCATTGTTTTCGATAATTCCGATTTTGACCAAGAAAAAATTGAAGACAATGCCTTCGACCACCCTTCCTATAGTCCAGATTTTGTCCCATGTGACTATTTTTTGTTTGCGTCCATGAAAAACCCTCTCGGTGGGGACTGCTTCAAAACAATAATTTCTCCTGAGTGGGGTTTTCATGGACACAAACAAAAAAAGTCATAGGGGAACAAATCTGGGCTATAGGAAAAGTGGCCAAAGGTTTCCCAGTGCATTGTGTTTAATTTTTACTTTTTCAAAATCGAAATTACTGAAAATGATTCAAAAACAATAATAATGTTGGACTCAATGGCGTTTGCGCAACTCGTTTGACGCGCAGCCTCAAACTTTTGTTAAAAAAGGAATGTTTAAGCTTCCAAATCCTTGGTAAAAAATTGGTGAGCTTGAAGGAAGGTATACAGAGAAAAGCTAAAAGTTTCAGTAGTGTTTACTAATAATTAAAAATTTATTAAAAATAAATTACCATTTCAATTTGAATGACCCTATTTTCAAAAGTAATCTATTTTTATAAAACATGGTAGGGCGCAGCAATGCCCTCTTTTTCAATGCTAATAAATTAACAATTTTGGAGATAATCTTTCATTTTAAAAAAAAAATATAAATTTTATCATTTCGGATTTAATATTATCCATAATTATGTATAGCGGCCACCAGCATCTATGCACGGAGGCAACTCACGTTCCATGTTAATTCAATGGCATCAGAATTTCAAGAGTTTTTAACATAATTTTGGATTTTAAATTATGCTGAATTAAATAAAAAAAACTTTAAAGTGGCAGACACCATTCTCATTGCACTAAAGCAGCTCATTTAGTATGTTTCCATATGTACGTTCCAGGATGATCACTGGAATCACTGCCAAATAACATTCTTTAGCTAAGACAATTTAATTTATTAAATTTTTGCTGCCCCTTATAAGGACAGCAGGGAAGACAAGTTTGTGGGGCAAAAGTTAAAAACTTTTGATTTATAATACCCCATAAAAAAACATTTCAGAACATTAGATGTGGCAAGCGCACCACCCACAGGATAATATTCAGATGGAAATAGACTAAATTCTGATGCCATTGAATTAACATGGAGAATAAGTTTCCTCAGTGCATTTAGGCTGCTGGCCACTAAATTTAAGATATTTTGGTTACAAATGAATATTAAAATTTAAAATGAGTCTTTCATTGTAAAAAAAAACATTTTATCATCAAAATTGTTGATTTTATTACAGTTCAAAAAGAAGGCATTGCTGTGCCCCACACTGTACATCTTGTACCTGGCAGGCAGGTTGGTGGTTGTGGTACCCAACTACCATTGTAACTGCACACAATTGACTGATATCCTTTCATTAAAGCACCATTTTTACATTTATAAGTGAATATTCCCTCTGGTATTACTGAACCACTTTTAAAATTAGAGTCTTGAGTCATCATTTGAGATTGGATGACAGGAACTTTACATGATAGGCCATACCATTCTAAATAATTTGAGTATCTGATAAAACCTTGAAATATTTGTAGTGATTGTAATTTATAGATATCATACTGCAGGAAGGTGGTTTAAGGTCCCAAACACCATTAGAACAGTGAATCAATGGAGGTCCTATTAAGCGAAATTTATCTTGGCAGGAGAACTGGATCTCAGTGATCACTTTATTTCCAAACTGATCTATAATATCAGTCCCTTCATTATGGTTTGGATTGACTATGTAGTTCAATCGATTGTAACTCATATCTGGTATTCGACAAATTTTCTCTGGAATTTTTTTAATTCAAATTATTATTGTAATGTTGCTTCTCCCAATGTATTCTACTTGAATATTGTGCAATTTCCATTTTATAATTTTATGCAAAATTTCTGTTAATTATAAGTCTCTTAATTACCACATGTAGGTGCAATTCCATCAAATGTTCCAGAATCTTGACAGCATCGTGTGAAGTTTCCATACAAGTTGTAACCTTCATTGCACATATAATGTATGTACTCACCTGGAATTATGGGTTCACTGTCATATGCAATGTATCCAGCATTTGGACTTTGTGGAATCTCACAAAATACTACAAAAATGTATATTTAGTCCAAGTACTGTATCCTCTGTGATAAATCTATAACATGCATGTTCCCACACTAGTGAATTGTTATTGAACGGTTACCATTTTTACTTGCAGTGCTAGGGGCTTCTGTTTGCCTTCGCTGTTCACATAATGCACCTTCAAAATCTCCTGGACATATGCATGTTTCATCACTGTCATTCACGCAAGTACCTCCATTTAAACAGTGACATGGAGTATTTAAAGATCCACTATTGGGGTTATTATTGCAGTAATTCTGGTATACCCTGCATTTGGCAATGTCAGTGATCCGGTCACATGGCTCACATGCATTTGTTTTTGTTAAACAACTTGAGTTTTACAAAAGAAAATGTAACAAAATATAAATAATAACCACATTTAAAAGCATTTAAATTCTTTTAAGTAAAACTTAAAGATATTTAGTTAGCCTACTGTTGTTATATCATGTTATATAATATAGATTTTGCAATAAAATTTAACTTTAATTTTGTAATGTGTTTCATTTAAAATTACAGTAAAACCCATTTATGGGGTGATCATATTTTGTCCACCGAAAATTAAAAATCTATATATTAAGCCCATTTATAGTGTGGCCCACTTAAAATAAAATGTAAAATAAAAGCCAAAAAATGGGTTTAAATTTTTTTTTTAGCAAATACTGTACTATAATCTACCATTATAATCTTTAAGCATTCTACTATTTCTATAGTACGCTTTAGTATAAATACTTAATACCAGTAACTATTTTACATTAATTCACGTGCAACTCACTATTCGATCGTGATGGCAATTTTTTTGCCCAACTGTCCATTGCAAGTGCATAGAAGGGTTCTTTGTCCACACCCTATTTCATGTTTTAAACCACTATTAATTATTACAACTCCAAGAAGTAACAAGATATGTATGATGCAGCACTGATTCATAATTTTAAGTAACTAATATTTATTTGAAGAAGTTATTTTTCTTCATTTTCTAGCAGGGATTTCGTCCACACAGTTAAATCCATGTATTCAAAAGCACTGAAGAAAATTTTTTATAAACAAGTTAACTATTAAGAAGTTTTCTTATCTAAGTGAGAAGGTATTTTATTGCATTTTCATTGCAAGGATGAGATAGTCTTTATTACCTTATCACTTCTTTGTGATTATTTTTATGCCAAGAAAGATTTAATTTACATAAATTTTTTTATGACAGTTTAAGTAAACAATTTTTATAGACAATTTTATAGCGTTTATAGATTTTATTGCGTTTTTATAGATGCTTATACAGTATAACTATTAAATTAAAATTTTTTTTATTTTAATAATAACTTTAAATATGAAATACAGTAAAAACTATATAGTGTGCCTATTTATAGTGCGACCATATTTTGGTCCCCAGAAATTAAAAGCCTGCATAATAAATCCGTTTATAGTGCGCTCCACTTGAATGAATTTAAAAAAAAATTGCAAACAATTTGGGTCTTGTGTCGATTACCCCAACCACCTCACACAGAGCGCATATTGTTTAGATACCTCTTTTGACCTTACAACGCAATTCCTTAAATAGACTGACCCTCAGTCACAAGGTTTTGAAACAAAAAGTGTCAGGAATATTACTCATGTTGTTTTTTATTATTATTGCCCCATCACCAAAGGTCAACAATTAAATATTAGTCACAAAAGTTGCCTTCTGTTTTACAGGACTCAACAACATGACGTAATTTTCTGTGGAAGCCTGTTTTAAAAGAGCGCATGAAAAAGAATGCTGAAGGCGCATCTAGTTAGGGAACCGCGTTGTATGGTGGAAGGGTACCTCACACAGAATGTGTATAGCTAACCTCGCACCATATCATAGAAAAATCATAATTAATTATGATATTAATGTTTATTACAATTAAATAATTGTATTATTTATTATTTAGTTTTATTAAAATAATTACTTATAAATTCTACACAATTGTGTTTATTCAATCAATTTGTGGTATAGCATACTATAGCTATACCATATAGCAAAAATCATATTAAATTAATGTTTATAATAACTAATTGATTTTATTATTTATTATTTTGTTAAATAAATTTACCAGGCATGTCATCTAGTTAAGGGCCGTTTGGTCGTTAAAAAAATTTCTGTTTTAGTTCACTACATATCTCCTTAACATTTATGCTTAATTGTATAATTTTTCAAACTTTTAAAGTACCTAAATGACAGTCCAAATGACTCCCTTTGCACAACAATCCGCTGATGATCATTATTTTTTCCAATTTTTTTTTTTTTAAATTTACAAATTTAAAATTTTAAAATTTATTCATCAATTTATCTCCATAAATTTTCTTTTTTTCAATTTATTTATTAAAATTTGAAAAAAAATGATCAGCAGTGGATTATTGTGCAAAGGGTGTCATTTTGGCTGTCGTTTAGGTTCTAATTATTAAACGCCTATTTAAAAACAAACTTTACAAGTATAAAAAAACAAAAAATCTTTTAGGGATTTATTAAAACTAAAATCGAAAATTGTTTAAATTTTGTTGTAGTTACTGGCTGATGTAGGAATGAATCCACTCAACAAAGTTTCGTACCCTGGTGAATCCATCATATTGTCCTTTAACCCCACATGTAGAACCTCCAAAGCCTACAATTCCTTCAATTTGAAACATTTCTTTTTCTTCAGATTTTATTTTAACACATAAACTTCCTCCAGAGTCACCATGGCATGCTCCACTACCATCTATGCAAAGGTATCAATTCAAACAAAAGCTATTTTTTTTATCAAAATTCTAATTACTTTTATCTCCTTTTGCACAGAACATGTTATCAGTGATATGAGGGTGAAATCCATTAACATCTACATTAGAATTTCTGCACACTGCATTTGTCACTATTTTTACTTGGATATATCTTAACTCAGGAGACATTTTTGTAATGTTAGGGTTAGTCTCACCCCATCCTGCAACCTAATTAAGAACATAAAAATTTACTAAGTAAAATTTTACATATTAGTAGCATTAACTTTTTGAGTTAATATAATGGAAATAGATGTCTTACAAATCCTACACTGTTAACAATGTCAGTTATGGTTGATTTAATAGTTGGTAGACAAACTGGGTGAAGTTCATTGCTGAAAGTAAGTGGAATTTCTAGCATAATTAAAGCGATATCAGAATCTAATGTATTTGCATTAAAATCCTGATGGTGAATGACAGACCACACCTATAATTAAACAAAAATTATAATTTTATACAGATATTTTGTTTTCTTGTTTAGCTGATAGCTTCAGTAATTCAATGCAAATTGAAAAAGCTTACACAAATAGCCATTATTATATTACTAAATCTACTCATTAATTGCTTTTAAAATTGTATTTGAAGCACTGCATAGATGCAATTACTGTAGGAAGTATTTTAAAAGTATCAAACTGCTTGCTTTGTTCATTTGCACAATTATTTCATTAAGATTACTTTGGTTTATGTAGCTAATACAATTTTAAATTTACCTTTCTTTTAATAATCCATTCACGAGAAGAAACATTGACTTGAGAAGTGGAATGTCCAAAAAATAATCCATAGTTGTTATAGTTTACTTGTTGGGTAATTCCTTCCTCACCCTTAATGGTCACACAATGGGCTGCTGTGAGCACCCACTTCTCATTCAACACACTCCCTCCACAGAATACAATATAAGTATCATAATTATACAGCCCCACATGCCAGGGCCACCTATTTATAGTGATTATAGTTCCATTCAAAATGTAAGTTTGTAATGGTGAATTTGGTTTGCCACAATCTAAAAAGGTTTTATTAAAATATGGCTGAATACACACTTTGCTGATTAGTCTACAACCTGGAATGCATTGAGGATCTTTTCCACTCCAATTTCCATTTGGTAGACACATTCGGGTGGCTTCACTAGTGCTGAGTCGATAGCCCTCTTTGCAATTATACATTACTTGCGTTTTTACAGGTACAATAGAATAATCATTTTTGATCCTTCCAATTTATAAATATTAAAAAATTTTGTTTTTAATTTTTTAACCATTTTTGTATCTTACCCAGGAACTGCTCCATTTAAATCAATTTGCATATGTAAGTAACCGTTTTCAGGAGATTTTGGAGCTGAACAGGATGATGGTGCAAGATTATAACTGACAGCATTGGATTTAGCTTTAAGTAAAACAAAGTATAACATTAATACAAGTTGCCTTCATACAACATAACATTCTACTACATATTTTTGCTCTTATATAAAGAAATAACACACCATGAAAGAAAGGCATGGTCTTGAAAAAAATTGTTTTTTTAAATATTTTTTAAGAACATGTTAAATGATACCCTTCCTATTATTTTGAAACTAATTTAAGTCAAATATTATGTGAAAAAGTAATAATAGTCACATCAGTTGCATTATCTGAAAATGTATATACCATGTTATACAAGAGCTACATGTAAACTGTATAGCATAAAGACTACAAAAAATCAAATAATAAACCTTCATAACAATATGGTGGATTTGGTACCCAAGTGCCATTGTAGCTGCAAACAATGGCAGGATCTCCTATCATTAGTCTTCCATTTTTGCACTTATAGTTAAACACACTCTCAGGTAATACCCTACCAGCTTTCATTGCTGGTTCTTGAATCAACAGTTCAGATTTAATAGCAGGGACTTTACACGCTGCACCTTTCCACTCTAAAAATTTTAATGTTTTTATCAGTGTAAACTATCATATTATAGGGAAATTTCTTTAGACAGTTATTTACTGCAAGAAGGTGGTTTATTGTCCCAAATGCCATTAGAACAATGAATGGTAGATGGTCCTAACAAGGGGAAATTGTCTTGACAGGAGAATTGAATCGTGCTAATCATCACATTCCCAAACTGATTTACTAGTTGAGTTTCTGTTTGTTGGTTTGGATTTAATACATAGTTTAATCGCCTGTAATTCATGTCAGGTATTTGACAAACTTTCTCTAAAAACAATATTTGAAATCAGTTAATAAATTAAAAAGAAACTTTGCATTAAATAATGAAATTGAGCATAGTGCTCAAAATGTTTTCCAAATATTAAATATTTACAATTAATGTTAAGAAAATAATTTAAACTATTATTTATACCACATGTAGGTGGAACTCCATCAAATTTTCCAGAATCTTGACAATAATGTGTGACATTTCCATACAATTCATAGCCTTGACTGCACATGTACCTTATGCTTTCTCCTGGTATTATGGGTTCATTTTCATAAATAATGTATCCAGCACTAGGACTTTCTGGTATCTCACAAAATACTAAAAAAATGTAATAGGTTACACAACTACTGTTTATTTAATTAGATGACTTTCAAAATTACTTGCGAGAGAGCGGGATTTTCTTTGCTTTTCCAGTTCACAAAATGTACCATCAAACTTTTTTGGGCAAACGCAAGCCTTTTCACTGTTATTTATGCAAGTACCATTTTTAAGACACTTACATGGAACTTTTGAGAAGTCAGAAGAAACAGTAGAGAACTTGGGCAGTGGTACATTTGTAATATTGTTGCTTTGATTGCAAATTTTTTTATATATTTTGCATTTGACAGTGTCAGGTATTTGGTCACAAGGTTCACAAGTATTCATTTTTGTTAAACAACTTCAGTTTAACATAAAAAAAAAATTAAAATTAAACAATATTTTCATTATTTTGTTGCAACTAAATTTATCTTTGAAATTTAAAGATTTTAATTATTTGATTAAAAAATTTTATCAAATTGTTTGCACAAAAATAACATTTTACTTCTAAGTTCCTTCTATATTTTCTCAATACCAGTAATCAAATTTTTTAATTATTTTTTGTTTTTTTAATTGTTTTTTCTATAAAAAGTGATGCATCATTTAAAGCCTTAATAAAAACTATGTTGAAGCTTGAAAAATGTTTTTTTAAACTTTACATGCTTTTTCATTACCCAGTATTATTAAAATGATGTTCTAATTAAAAAGTTCATAAAAATTAATTAAGGTGCAACTTACTATTTGATGCTAATAGCAATTTGTTTGTTGCCTAATAATCCATTGCAAGGGCATAGAAGGGTATTTTGTCCACATAGAGACCCATCACATTTTAAAATCCCATGGTTTATAAGAAATCCCAAAGCAAAACAGCTAAATAAAATCCTATGTGTACTCATTTTACTTAATTACAAACTTCCAATATCTTCTTTTTTAATCTCTAGCATTGAAGTTCTTATCTTTGCTCAATTCACATGTTTAAAGGCACTAAAAACAAGTTGATTAATCAATGGCTGTTACCGGAAAAAATTTCATACCCAAGTGAGAAGGTGGGAATTTTTTCATCAGCAGAGTGAGAAAGCTTGAATTATCCTTAGTTAGAATAACAATTATATCATGTTTATTTGTGACAATTTTTATGTGTAGAAAAATAGAAGGGGAGGAATTGCTGAAACTTAAATTAGCAATAATCTTACAACAAAAAATATTATTGTAATACTGTACTTTGTATTCATATTGTAATTTAAACCCGTAAATGTTATTTCTTAAAATTATATTTAAGAAACTTTATATGCACTGAAAGCATGAGTGATTGCTATGCACAATACATTCTTGATACAATGACATACCGTATACTCATATATACATTTTTTTTGTTTAATTCTTTGATTTTTTGGATTGAACTTTTGAAAAAATTCCAGTAGAAAACAGTATTTTCAATTATTTAAACAATAATTATTTAATGCTTAATATTTGTTATTGGCTGATGTAAGATTGAATCCAATCAATAAAATTTCGCACTTTTGTAAATCCATCATATTGTCCTGGAACACCACATCCAGTGTAACCTCCAAAGCTTACAATTCCTTCAACCTGAAATACTTCATTTTCTGGAGGTCCTGTTTTCACACACAAACTCCCTCCAGAATCACCATGGCATGTTCCACTGCCCTCTACATAAATACTTCCAATTAAAAACATTGATATTTGTACCTGGATTTTAAATATTTACTTTTATTTCCAGCTGCACAGAACATGTTTTCTGTAATAGGAGCATGGAACCCATTTTTATCTACATTTGCATTCTTACATACATTATTGGTCACCATTGTTACTTGGATAAATCTCAACCGTAGAGAAATGTTTTCAATTTTAGGATTTGTCTGACCCCATCCAGCTACCTTATTATAAATACACATTAATTATTAAATTTAAATTTAAATAATATAGAAATATGTTATGAAATTAATATCATTTTATCAATATTGCATAGTTTCAATTATTATTTTAGTGGTAAAACTTGTTCTACTTATTAATAATTATAGAACTTTACATTCTATTCACATAATTTGAATATAAGGTTGAAATGTTATAGTAATGTAGATATCATACAATTTATTGTTTTGCTAAAATAAGTAAAATGCATGTCTTACAAAAGCAATGCTGTTTGTAATATCAGTTACAGTTGACTTGAAAGTTGGAAGACAAACTGGACGAATTTCATTGCTAAAAGTGAGAGGAATTTCCAAATAAATCAAAGCTATGTCCGAGTCTAAAGTGTTTGCATTGTAATCCTGATGGTGAATGACAGACCACACCTATAAAACTACAAAGTTACTGATTTAAAAAAAAAAACACTCAAGCTAATTTTGAACCAAAAATTGAGCCAAAGTCTAGTTTGAGTAATAAAATAACTTATAATGGTAGCATTTATGTTTATTCAAAATGCAGTACCTTTCTTTTAATTGTATTTTTTTGTGGAACATCTAATTGAGAAGTTGACTGTCCAAAAAAAACTCCATATGTATCATATTTTAATTGTTGGAGAATTCCTCCATCCAGCTTAATAGTTACACAGTGAGCAGCTGTGAGAACCCACTTCTCATTCAGTATGCTCCCTCCACAAAAAATAGCATTTGTCGAATAAGTATAAAGTCCAGCTTGCCATGGCCATTTTTCAATGGTGATGCGAGCTCCATTCAAAATGTAAGTCGGTATTGGGACATTTGGTTTTCCACATTCTGTATGTATAATCAATTATTGATAAAGCCTATAATTTTAGATTTGCTCATATTTTTTTTACCTGGAATACACTGTGGTTCTTTTCCATTCCACCTGCCATCTGGTAAGCATATTCGAGTAGATTCACTGGTAGTCAGTCGATAGCCTTCTCTGCAATCATACATCACTTGAGTTCGGACAGGAAGAATGGAATAATCATTTTTGATCCTTTTAATCAATAAAAATATATGACTTTCTTTTCAATTTCTAAACTTGTTTAACAATTTACCCTGGAACTGCTGCAAAATCAATATTTAATCGTACAAAACCATTTTCTGGATATTTTGGAGCCCGACAGGAAGATGGTGTTGAATCAAGAGATCTTTCAGCTTTTAAAATAAAAAAAATGCCATAAATTTGAATGCATTACAATTCCATGCACTGAAAATAGGTTGCGTGTTTTATTTATCACTTTGTAAAATAAAAATACCTTGTAAGCATTTAGGTGGGGATGGTACCCATGTGCCACTGTAGCTGCAAACAATCATTGGATTTCCTATCATTAAAGTTCCATTTTGGCACGTGTATTGAAACACACTCTCAGGTATAACTGCTCCTCCTCTTATGTCAGGCACTCGGGTCAACATTTGAGATTGAATAACTGGAACTTTACAAGCTGGACCATACCATGCTGAATAATTTAAACAAGGGATTATTAAAAGAGGAACTACAGAAATTAAAAATATCCTAAAAATTGAACCAGTGAAATTAAAACTTTTTTATTTATTTTTTTTTTTTTTAGTTCTTATTTCAAAAATATATAGGCATAGTAGTTTTATTCAAGTTAGTGTTAGTGTTATTAGACTGCTATTTTGGTGTCAAAATTTAAATTTAACCCTGTCTATTGTATGAGACTTTAAACGGTAAAATTGTATTGGAAAACTACAGTGTCCTTAAAAAAACGTTCAATAATGCTAACAATAAAAAAACATTTAGGTTGCATTATCTAATGAAACCAATATTAAATGTCACTAATGCTTCTACTCCACTGTAAACTATCTTCCAGAACATTGGTCACGTGATAATCTTCCTGAACGCTCTCTTCCACAACGCGACTCCACTAGAGGCCTGAATATACGGAAAATTTCCTAGCATTAAAACGGGACTCCAAAGTTCATATTTTCCTTTCAAATCCGATTGTTGAAAACCACACACAAAAATCGAGGTCAACTGGTGGTCATGACTCATGTGACCATACAAGTGACGAATGCTTCCAGAAGTTGAAAATGTTTTAGAAGTTACTTCTAAGATTCTATCGCCCAGAAGTAACATCCGAAACTTTCAACTTCTAGAAGTTTGTTAGTGGAGTCGCTTGATTCTTCGAGAACTCTAACTTCTATTGACCTTTCATTTAGAAGTTAAGGCAAGTGGAGGAGTAACATTAGACTAAAACTATTTTAATCTAAACTATAATAGTACCGTAACTATTTTACACTTTTTAAAACCTGCTCCAAGTAAAACTTAAAATCACAATGATGTTATTTTTATGAAAATGGCTTTCAATGAAGAAGACAGAATAGTGAGTGGCGAGCTCGTCTACCTACGTGTGTTGAGGCCGAAAAGGGGACATTTTGAAAACAAAATTTAACAATCAATTGCTAAAAGAAAATCAAGCTTAAAGTGAAGTTTATTACATGCGCCATTCAAATACTGTATTTAGATTATTGAAAGGATTCCATATCAATTCAGTTGGATAAGGTTGTTTTTTTTAAAACTAACAGTATTGAACATTTTTTTTTACGGACACAGTGTATATGTTTAAAATTGTGGAGATGATGGTTGTCACGGGTTCAAGCCCAGAATACTACTTTCTCCTCTTTGACTTAAAATGGGTGACATTCTAAGTTTTCAGACTTTTCTGTCTTCCCTGCCGTCTTTGCATGGGACAGAAAAAATTAAAAAATAAATAAATAAATAAAAGTTCCAAATAATAGCAAGTGACACTTAACACCAAACAGGTTTCAATACATTAAAAAATGCCTTTATACAAGAAGAAATTATTGCAATTAGGTTAGGCAATAATGTCCCATAATAGGGAAATTTCGAAAACAAAATCGTTATTTCAATAAAACGATAAAACATTAAAATAATACAGTGGCTCACGAGAGCCAAGGAAATTTCGGTAAAAAATTACGTTAGCACAATAGAATGTTTTAATGTATTAAAGTGGTATGGTAATAAAGAAATTTCTGTAACAAAAACGTTATTGCAATAACACGCTAAGCGATTAACATAGTGCAATAGCGTAGCCCAATCAGCTCTATCACAACGATAAAAATTCGTAAATCGTCATGCTACCGTTTGGTGATACCTTCGACCTTTGATACCATCGACCACCACTTTCGACCTTTGATGCTATGCTTTCACGCATGTGCAGTAACAATTTTTAATTTCTTCCAAGGCGCCAATTTTTAACTACAGCGAGGGGCGCACATTTTTTGTAATAGGTGGTGCTAGTGCGTTTAGTGTGCATAGATGCCACCGCAGGCTAATCTAATATATTTCTAACCGAAATTTCACTAACAAATAAAAAAATAAGCGAACATCATGGGCCACTGTATTATTTTAATGTTATATCGTTTTATTGTAATAATGATTTTGTTTCCGAAATTTCCCTAATAAGTTATGTAAATGATAAAGATAATTTACTGCAATAAGGTGGTTTATTGTTCCAAATGGCATTGAAACAGTAAATCATAGGAGGTCCTACTAGACGGTAATTGTCCTGACAGGAGAACTGAATCTCAGTGATCTTAAGGTTCCCAAACTGATTTACAAGTTGAGTTTCTCCATGATGGTTTGGATTGAGCACATAATTCAATCTATTGTACTTCATATCGGGTATTTGGCAAATTTTCTCTGAAAAATATTTATTTTATAATCCATTTTAAAGTTAACTGAACTTAAGTTTTAAAATATGGTTATTTAAAAAAAACATTTCTGGTTACTGTAACTTATTAATTCAAACTTTTAATTATACCACAAGTAGGTGTGACTCCATCAAAAGTCCCAGATTCTTGACAATAATGTGTGGCATTTCCATACAATTCATAACCTTCAATGCATTTATAATTGATGTATTCACCTGGAATTATGGGTTTACTTTCATATGCAACGTATCCAGCAATAGGACTATCAGGAATTTCGCAAGAGACTGCAAAAGGCAAATATTAATTGTACAGTATTATTGAATTATATCCCTTATTACTTGCAGGATGAGGTGATTCTGTTTGTCTGTGCAGTTCACAAAATGCCCCTTCAAACTCATCCAAGCAAATACAAGTTCCTTCACTGTCATAAATGCAGGTACCTTCATTCTGACAATGACAGGGGATGTTCGTATAAGTGGACGAAGGGGAAGTAGGAGAGAATTTATAAGAAGGTCCATTGTTAAGGTCATTGACCTGCGTGCAGTAGTTCTGGTAAACGTTACATTTGGCAGAATTGGTGATCCGGTCGCATGGTTCACATGTCTTTATTTTCGTTAAACAGCTTTTACAAAGCGTTATACAAAGAAAAAAGTATTAAAACAACATTCAGAAAAATCATAACAATGATTCACCATTAAATATTTTCAGTTTTGTCACTCAGCAAATATTTAGTGAAAATGTTTTTGTTTTTTTGTACTATTTGAGTAGGAAGTTGTTTACTTAAGAAGTTCATTACATTTAATGTACATATTTGCCTTATAAACTTCATAAAATGAATGTTTGCAGCTTTAAATTCTTAGAACAAGACAATAAATAATACAAGTCATGAATTTCAATACCATGTATTGTGACATACATGTATTTTGAATATTACTTATTCTGTACTGAAATTAATTTTAAGAAAGTTTGATTTTAAATTTATGCAGCAAAAATTTTTGGTTTTAAATCCATAAAATAAAATTGCAAGTGCTTTTTTTTAAATTATTTTATGTACCATTACAGTAAAGACTTTTTATTGTTTTAAGTACTCCGAAAAATTGTTTGACATTTACTCAATAATATTAATTTAATAAAATTTTCACCTTCTAGATAATATAAAACTTTATAAAATGGCAATTTATCTAATTTCTTTAAATTAAAAATTGAACATAATTTCTAGAAACTTCAAATTTAAAATCACATTTTTTTTTTTTTGCTTTATAATTAAATTTATTAAAATATCCAAAAAAGATTTCTGTTAATTTTTCATTCTACAATTTATTTATTTTTTCAAATTTAGAGAATTTTATAAATTTTAATTATAATTATTTTTCTTCAATTCAAAATTTCAAATATTAATTTTTTGGAATATATTGATTTTTCCAAGTACTAATTTTTAATTACTTTTTATTATTTTATTTTAAGCATCTTGTATTTTCAAGCTTGTTAATTTTCTAATTTCAAACTTGTTAAAATTTACTAATTTTTTTTTAAACTTTTATATCATTTAATTATTTTTTTTAAAATATACCGTATTATTCAGTTCAATTTTCACTCACTTTTCAACATTGATGGCTATCTGTTTATTGTCCAGTGTTCCATTGCAAGGGCACAGAAGAGTATTTTGTCCACACCGAACTTCATCTCGTTTTAATCCATTAATATTTATTAAAATTCCCCAGATCAAACAGCTAATTAAAACGTGTCTTCTATTCATTATTTCACTTAACTAATAATAATGTTTCTTTGAAAAAGATTAAATTTCTTCATTTTTTTTTTTCATTGACTTCCTCCACTCAACTCAATTCGTGCCTCTCTATGCCACCCAAGGCACTCTGCACAATGACTATGAAGAATTTTCTTACCTACTTGCGAAAGGGATTTTCGTGACAGAGGTGAGAATATTTTAATTAGCTTCTAAACGTTTTTTTTTTAATGCTGACTTTTAATTTATAGACTTGAAATTCACACTCGTTTACAAAATAACTTATGAGAAAAATTTTACAGTAATTATTACTGTAGCCTACTAGTTGGAAGCCTGTCATTCGACAGACATAATATACTGAATAAACTGGGTGTGCATCAACATCTCCAAAACCACCTTTTCCTTATGACGTCACTACTCCAGGCAGGAGGTCCACTAGGTCCAGGAGGCTCAACGAAAAAAAAAAATTTGAAATTTTTTTTTTATTTGTCCTTGTAATTAGTGCAATAAGGCCAATCCACACTAAGCCACCTTTTACTATCTTTTCCACGATTTACACGTGGAAAGAGAGGTTAAGTTGACTAGTGTATAAAGCTTCAGGCGATAAATTTTAGCTTTTCATTCAGGCGACATTCGCGTAAATGGAGTTTATTTAAAAAAAAAAAACTCCATTTGCGCGAGCATTTGCTTTTTTAAACACTATTGTAAACGAAATTTGAAGATGTAAACAATCGCGTAAATGAAGTTTTAAAAAGTAGATAATCGCGTAAATGAAGTTTTAAGAAGTAGATAATCGCGTAAATTAAGTCTTAAGAAGTAGATAATCGCGTTAATGAAGTTTTAAGAAATAGATAATCGCGTAAATGAAGTTTTAAGAAGTAAACACTTGCCCAAATAAGAGTTAAAAAAAAAATAATAATTAAACATTCGTGCAAATAGAGTTTTTAGAAGTAAACCCTCGCGCTAATAGAGATTATAAGCATGTAAACATTTGCGTACAGTATGTAATTTTAGAAAGTAGGTCTACATGTAAACGCTAGTGAATTGAATTTATAGAACTTAGAAATACAACTCCTCTCTCCACTGCTGCAGATTAAATAATAAGCTTAATTTTGAAACATTTTGAACTTACGATTAAAAGAATTATTATTTAAACTAAAATGAATTTAAAATGGCAGGTGAGAAAGAGATGTAGGTGAAACGAATGAAAAACTCGTCAAATGAGTTTTTGAAATTTCATTGAAAATTATGTGAAACGTGCAAATTAAATAATACCGCTAACCTTAAATTAAAAAAAATTATAACGTTTTGTGCGGGAAAATTTTATCTATCTATCTATATATATAAAAAAAGAGCCGTTCTCCGTTGTGATCGCAAAACTCGAGAACTACTCAGTCGATTG
>JAQGAZ010002390.1:0-18194 GCA_034692225.1 Polydesmus complanatus
ATGATGATTGATCCAAAAGATAGTGAGAAGACAGCATTTTCAGTTGAGGGAGCCTTGTATGAATGGGTGAGAACTTCAGTTGGCCTGTGCAATGCTCCAGCTTCTTTCCAAAGGTTGATGGATAAAGTTTTGGGAGTGTTGAAAGGATCTATTTGTACCTGCTACCTGGATGACATCTTAATTTTTGGTAAGAGATTTTCCATAATGATGGATAGCTTGGAGAGAGTATTTGAAGCCTTAAGAAGAGCTGGGTGCAGACTCAGACTTGAAAAATGTTATTTTGGTGCAAGAAAAATCAAATACCTGGGGCACATCATTACTGGTGAGGGAACACAGCCTGATCCAGATAAAGTGGAAGTAATAAAGAATTGGAAACCACCACAGAATGTGAAGCAGATGAGGCAATTTCTGGGCTTTGCATCTTACTACAGAAGATATATAAAAGGGTTTGCATGTGTGGTGTATCCTTTGTTGAGACACATCAGAAATGATGGGAGGATCCATATGACTCCAGCTGATCACTTAATATTCCAGCAGCTGAAAGAAAGATTTGTGGAAGCACCTATCTTAGGAATCCCAAATGATGATGATCCTCTTGTTCTCTTCACAGATGCATCAAATTATGGTTTGGGAGCCATTCTTGCCATAGGAAGATACCCTAAAGACAAGAAAGTACTCACTTATGCTTCTAGATCTCTAACCAAAACTGAGCAAAATTACCATACAACTGATAAAGAATGCTTAGCAGTCATCTGGGCAGTCAGAAAACTTAGACCATTCTTGGTTGGAAGACCATTTTTGATTGTTACTGATCATTCAGCATTAAAGGGTCTTCTAGAAAATACAAAACTTCAAGGTAAATCAGCCAGATGGGTAATGGAATTGCAGGAATTCAACTTCAAGATTATTCACAGGCCTGGAACAGCCATTCAGCATGTAGATGCACTTTCCAGACTTCCTACTGCAGAAGCAGAAATTCCAGTTGGACTTACTGATGAAGAGGGAGAGCCTTGTGATAAATCTGTGATGGAAATTCATTATCAGGAATATTTGGCTGAAGACTTGAAAAATCAGGACAATGAGGGTGAAATTAACTTAATCTCAATGGAAGATTTAAACAAAGTATTGCCAGAGCTACAAAAAGGAGATGACTTTTGTGCAAAAATGATTTCTAGAATTGAAGATGAACCAGGAGTTCATAGAACTGAAAGAAGAGACACTAAAACTAGAGATTTCATGATTCAGCCTGAAACCAACATTTTAATGAAAGCTGTGTATGATAGAGGTATGGAAAGCTATGTTCCAGTAATTCCACAACCCTTAGTCATGGAAATTATGAAGGAAGCCCATGATGACCTAACCTCAGGTCATTGTAAAGTGAGAAAAACCTACTTAAGAGCAGCAAGCAATTATTGGTGGCCAAAAATGATAGAGACTATCACTGCTTATGTACAATCTTGTTTGGTGTGTCAGCCCTACCAGCCAAAATCTAAGGCAAAGCAAGCTGACTTAGAAAGAATTGTAGTGGATAATGTATTTGAAACTTTAGGTATTGACTTTATTGGTCCACTTAAGAAAACAGCAGATTCAGCTAGATACATCTTGATCCTGACAGACTATGCTACAAGATATGTGGTGGCAGTGGCTACTAAAGATCAGACTGCAGAAACAGTTGAGAATGAGATTTTCACTAAGTTTGGGGCACCCTTACACTTAATTTCAGATAGAGGAACCAGCTTCTTGGCACAGGTTATTCAGAACCTGTTAGCAAAATTCAGAGTTCAACATAGAAGAACAGTTGCATACCATCCTCAGTGCAATGGACTCACAGAGAGAAGTAACAAAACCATTATGTCTATTCTGAAAAAGTACATTAAGCAACACCCTGAGGAATGGGATATGTATTTGCCATTTGCTACATTGGCTTATAATACATCAGTGCATGCTGTTACTCAGTTCACACCATTTTTTCTCATGTATGGCAGGGAAATAAATTCAAACACCTTTATTCCTTATGAAGTAAGAGGGTATCACTGGTTTGAGGAAATCCAAATCTGCAGAGACTTGGCTACTTTGAATACAGAGAAGAACCACCAGCAAGAAGCTTCATACAGAAGAAGCCACTTCAAAGAACTTCCAAAATACAAAGTGGGTGATGAAGTTCTGATCTTCAGACCCAAAATGGCTAAGTACAAAAGAGGAAAATTAGATCCAACCTATAAGGATGTTGGTAGAGTACTAAAAGAAGTGGGAAAGAACACTTATTTGGTTATAGGTTCTTCAGGAAAAGGAATTCTGCAAAATGGATGCAACCTGAGGCTTCTGCAGCAGTATGAAAGAACTCAATACGCTCCAGTGCCTCAGATGCCACTCAACATTGAACTTGAAGGTGAAGAACTTGAGTTGGAACTAGGAAAACCTATTGAACTCAACCAATATGTGTGTGCAGCAAACTGTGGTTATGATATAGCCATAGACCAAGGTAAAGAAGTGTACTGCAAATATGGTAATTGCACCAGAGTGTACCATGCAGAATGCACCAATATGGGAGAGCAAGAGTGGTTAGATTATACAACAGGATTTGGTTGGATATGTGATTTTTGTGTATGTGTTACAGTATGTTCGCCTAACCTAAACATAAATCAATAACATAATCTTAACCTATGTTATAGCTAATATAGGCCTAACCTAACCATAAATCCATAATATCTCCTCTGGGCCACCGTACAATACCACGTGTGTTAACAAAATTACTGGTCATATTAGTAAGTTTATAAACAGGCTAGCAATCATATAAACATGCTACGTTTATGAACATACTGTAACATATGCATCAGAGATGGAGTAGTTCCACTTGTTGAGGAGCCAAACCCTGGACCATCAAATTTTGAAGAGAGGGGAGAGGCCTCTACAAAATTTGATACTGATAATGATAAACCTGTGTATTGGACAATGTACTCTTAGAATAAGATTTTTTTCTTGATTAATTAATATGCATGATTTAAGTTGGCTGAATTCATTGATTTGTGTTTTGTTTGTTAAAATTAAACTTTTTTTGCAATTTATTTATTTGTTTTTGATTTAAAAATAACTTACTGATTTATGAAATGGATTTTTCCATTTATTCTCAGAATAATTAATTTTTTTCTTGTTGGACTTCTGAGTCAAATTAAAATTTTTATAACTAGATGATTGAGACTCGAACAGTAGATTTATTTAATTGAATTAATTATTTTTTTAAAATTTATCTGCACATTTTCTCAGTTTTAGAGGAAAAAAGTAATTTTTTTTGGGGATTTTTTTAACTAATTATTTTGGTGACTTTTTGTTTTTCTGAGTCACATATTTTTTTATTAATTTTTTAATTAAGAGTGAAAGTGGAATTTTTTTCCCACTTTCATTAATTATTTTTGTATTTTTTAATAATTTTGCTAATATTAGAAATAATTTTAGTAATTTTAGAGATAATTCCCAAAATTGTTATGTTGATGTATGTTTAAAGTTTCAATTTATAACGTTTAAAATCGTTTGCAATTGATTATGGCGTCGTACAGTGACGGATTGCGTTTTTTCGTCACGTTACAGTGTAAAATAACATTTTCTTTGAAGCGTACGGCCATTTGCAACGAAAATAATCGAAATCGGAAGCCTGAACACTATCGAAGTTGAATCGTGATAACATCGATCGCTGAAAGAATCGGATTTATCATGGCCGATAGCGGCGCATGCGCGAGACCTCTAACTCAGCGAACGCGAACTATTTTTTCGACCGCCGTGCCTGTTTACAATGCTGCCATAGACTTAGCATTGCGCGCACGAATACACGGAAAACGACAACTTGTTGTTCTCTGAAGACGATGAACTCAGCGCCATTTTTTTGAGCAGCTAAGTCGGGTTCTTCAGCACCGAGCAATATTTTTTTTGTTTTTGGATTTATTTTCTGCGTTTTCAATCAGCGAATTAGCGAAGTAGTGAGTTGGATAACTTCTCAACAGTTTGTAATTCATCGGAGCGCGTGTCACGGCCGAAAATAAACTTTTTCTCGAGAAATCGGATTCGGAATACGATTGCGCAAGGTAAAGCCTTTGTTAAAATTTTTTTTGAAAAAAATTTTTTTCTCGAGTTAGACGCGTTCGTCAGAGGACGATTTAAAGCAATCGTAGCGATTAATATCATCGATATAAGTCAGGGAGGACGCTCGCAAGTCGGAATTTATTTTTTTGTAATTTTTTCGGAAAATTAAATACTTTTTTCACGATGGCATCGGCAAACCGAGATGGTGACCACCCTATGGTTTCGTGGTGGAACCCAAACATTCGGGTTAGAGACGCTTTGTGGCGAAAAGAACTTAACAAGGCCGGTAATATGTTTTATATAAAGAAACTCAGCTATATCGACGAATTTAAAGCGCCGATCCCTGCGGACCACGAGTGTTTCGCTTGCCACGGACGTGGACACGAATCACGTAGTTGTGATTTGCGTCGTGATGATCGTATGCAACGAATTTATAAAATAACGCCTGGTAGTGTCTGCGATATTCCGCGTTTTGAACGTAAAGAGAAGATGTCGTATCTTTAAGCGGTTAAGCGGGCGACGCTTACAGCAGCGTACGAGTGGCGCGAAGTTGCTCGTCAACTTGAAGAAAACCGCGATTTTTGGCGAAATAAAACTGATGAGGCTAGAATCCTCAAACGCGAACGAGACTTCGCTCGCGATTTGTTTAGCAAGCTTCGCGGCGACGTCAAGTGGTGTCTTGAGATGGGTCAGCCGATAGACTTGGCGAACCATCCTGAAAAAGATAAAGAGTGTGAATGGCTTGTAGCCAAGCGTCGGGCCAACGAGCATCAGCTTCGTCAACAGCTCCAGCGGCAAACCGATAAAATTACCAAGTTCGAAAACGATATTCGTAGGTTCGAGAAATCAAGGTTAGTTTCGGAACTCGAAAATTTGAAAATTAATGCTCGTCCACGTCCAATCGTGCGAACGCGATCGGTGTCGACCGAAACAGAACTTGCTGCGAGTGCAACCGCACCAGCGACCAATTCAGCAGCCGAACTTGTGTCAGACGACGTTTCTCATGAAGACCTTGAACACGAACTTACAACGCTTCAGGAATGCGAAGTTCAGTGGCGACGAAAAGCTGTGGAACATCGTCAGAAGATTCGGAATCTGCGAAAGGAGGTAAATGAATACCGCGGTTTGGGTATTACCATCCAGTTATGGTCGGAGTTGACGAGACCAGACGTTGTTTCTCTTGACGCGGACCAGTCAATTCCAGCGGATCATGTGGCGATCCTGAATACGGTATTCCAGTTCATCTTAGGCCAGATTTCATGTAACAAGTGCAATTTTCTGGGTCATACGTCTGACTCATGCCAGTGGCAGCTGCGGGGGCAGATTGCTTCCGTTCCACCGGTACAAGAACCGGATCAACCAGAGTCTGTTGCATCCGAGCCAGCTTCATTGAACTCCACTCAACCGAGCGAGGAGGGGGCGGCGCCTGCAGCGGCACCCGAACTAGTTCTTCCGAGTAGTGCAAACTCCAACGATCGACGACGATGACGTAGCCGTTCTGCGGGTTAGGAGATTCCCCGAGTCTTCCGCGAGTGAAAGATTCGTCAGCCAAAGATATAAGTAGAACTCTTTTTCGATTTAAATTTGCAATACTAAGGTTACGATTTCTGATTGCGATTTTTGCGTACGGCTCAGAAGGCCATTGATCTAGATTAATTTGTTTGTTTTCTAACATTTTTTAATTCAAAGTTTTGAAGTTATATGTTTCCAAGTTAAGCGTTAGCAGTTATGCGTTTTAACGAGAATAATTTTTGCGTCTGAAGACGATTTTCGTATTATGATAGAGTTTATTTGCTAATACAAGCGTTTTCATTAAATCTGATTTTTTTTCTTGCGAAAGACAGCTGATCGGTTGAAACGTTTTCGATTTCGACCAATAGTTTAAAATTTGGTTTATTTTTTTGAATAATTAAAAGAGCTAAATAGAGCCAAGATTTCGGCGAGAGTTTCGCGAGGCATTGTTTTCGGCGTAAAAGTACCGCCAGCAAACCTCATCTTTATTTAGGTCGGGAAGATCGAAAGCAAAAATGCTAAGTGAAATATAGATTTTGTAGATAAATCTCTCTCATTAGCGAATTTTTTTCTAGAATTAAATTTGTTTAGTTAAAAATCTATTTTTTCATTGTGTAACATATGTACAAAGAATATTAGAGTTTCTCCTTCAGAGAAGCATTTGTTAATAAGTAAGATTAATTAAGTTTAAATTGTAAAATGTTAAGGCCAAATGCTGTTAATAATTTAAGTATTTATCAGTGGCGAGAGACAACGATTTTTTTCCTGTTTATGTTTTCGTATATTTGAATGTTTTCCGGCGCCAGAATCTCTGTTTATTTTTGTTTAAATATGCGTTGAGGGCACCGCAGAGAAGAGTGGGGAGAGATGTCAGGTGCGATATCTTGCGGCCGAGTCACTAACTATGGGTAGAAGGGGCGGTGCTAGCGATTAGCGCTCACCGTGGTAATCAGTCTCTCTCGAGTAGTCAACAACCGGACCTCGTGCGTGCCGGGTTGCTCTCGCCACAACTTATTGCTTAATAAAGCCAGTCTATTACAAGTTATCTACTTTGTGCTTATCGCTTCTCTTATTCCAGTGATTATATATTCAGCCGCTACTAGTATCTCGCGTTCGGCGCATCGTATTAGCTTGTCTACGCGCGGCGTCCGGCCCTGACAAATGTTTCAAATTTGATTTGGATTAAAAAATTATCCAAACAAGTATCTAAACTTAATTTAACCCTTTGATTTGCATATATCACTTTATATATCTAAATATATGATCAATTTTATTTTAATTTCGACAAGATTATGATCCAGAAATTTAAATTAAAAATTTTGGTTTTGAAGAGTTTATTGGAATACCTGCACAATGTGAGAAAACCTATGTAGAAATGTGAGGAAAATCTACATGAAATAAAAACGAGCTACACAGAAAATCAATGTTATTTCGAAAAATGTAACTTATGTTAATCAAATTATTATACTCACATTTAATCCTTAAAAAATTATAATCTCAAATATAATCTTATATATCTATTATTTTACTTTCAATTATATCTAGACAATTTTGGTGTAAATCTTATAAACATGCCAAATTTGCTCAATTATGCTATAATTTAATCTCTTCTTTTAACGAGTAAGATTGAATAAATTCTTACATTGGAATTATTATCAAGCCCTTCATTTTATTTTATATCTTAACAAATATAAAAACGAGTAAAAAAATTGAATCCCATATTAAACTTAGTATAACCTAGTATAAAAATATATATTCTTTTTTTTAATATTATAACTAATTATTTCTATCCTATACTCATTTAATCACATACTTAGTATATTACCCTATACTTTTTAAAATTTTTATTTAAAAACATTATTATTCAATATTATCTTTAATCCTCAATATTATTCATGACTATTATCTCCATATAACGGAGATTTAAAATTAGTATAATCTAGTATTAACCCGTAATACAGACTAACAAATAGTTAAGTACTATGAAAATAATTTTTTGAAGTGTTCACCTAACCATACTATTGATGAATACTAATCAAAAAATTTATGAATCAAAATAAGTATACTGATAAAATTTTTCTTTACATGATAAACCTCTATTTGGAGCATCAAATCCCTTAAGATGACTCTATTCAAACCTTTTAGGTGCCTAAGTGATGACTAAGTGTGTAAAAATTCGCTTGGAAAATTCTATTTGATTTATTTATCAGAAACTGAATTCGTGATTAAACAAGATTTGGTCTTCTTTTTTGAAATTAATACCAGCAATAGCGGAAATAGAGAATATATTCACTATTTTTACGATGGTTCTAATTTTAAATTTCACTTAGACAATATGGGAAATATACAAGGTTTAAAATTTCATTACCTTAGACCGGGATTACTTTAAACTCGAGGGGTAAACATGTAACAGCATACCATTTCAAATTCAAATTGTTTTGGCGGGCTTATTTTTTGAGCTAGAGCACTCCCCCTGATGTCATTTTTTTAAGAAGACTCAATAGAGGGGGCTACAAGCACCAAAAAAAATCGGTTGCTAAACTACCTTTTGGCGCTTTCTCTTGTCGAGACATGATTTTGAGCTTCCAAAATTATTTGTAAAACCTCATCTGGTGTGCATAAATGGACATAAAAACTGTATTAAGTAAGTATTATTTTGATTAATAATATAATAAAGAGCATTAATAAATTACTGTCAACTTGATAAGTTAGTTAAAAAAAATTTAAAAAATGAAAATGTAAAAAGTGGTTTACACACCGAGTAAACATGTAACATTTTTTCTTTTTCTCATTAGCAACTTTCATGAATAATAATTTATTGAAAGTGATGTTAATTATCAAAAATGCCACGTAAATATGTTCGTAAGCTAGGATCACGTCCTTACCTAAATTATTCTTTGAATAATATTAGAGAGGCAGTTGACGAATGTTTAAAAGGAAAAATTAAGCTTAGAGCTGCTGCTGAGAAGTAAGTTTTATATCGTATAAATAAGCATAATGATATTAAATTCTCAATTGTTTTTGCATGCTTTAGATATGGTATACCAATATCAACACTTTGTTTACACTTGAGAGCTAGACGTCGAAGTCCAGATGAAGTTTCACCACACCGACAACCAGGTCGTCCAACTGTTTTTACAACAGAAGAAAAAAATCTAATGAGCGCCCACATGGTTGCTCTCACAACTTATGGTTTTCCTGTGGCAAAAATTGAACTTATTGAGCCATATTGAAAACTAACGTCAAAAGGCTTAAGTACAAATGTACATGTCACATCCGCCATCAAGAGATTCTGACTTCTGCTCTGCTCTCAGCTTCACGTCTGGTGAGTTGTCTGCTTGACCTTTTGCGACGAGTCAATTTTTGAACTCTAACTTTGGGCCTCATAAGCAGAGTGTAAAAAATGAGTTGACACTCTAGCGAATTTGTATTTAAAACAAACGTATTATTTAATAATATTTCAAAAGTGCTTTAATCAAAATTGCAAATTGTCAATTTAATCTGGGCATCAAAAGAAAAACAATCTTTACAATTTAATCAATTTTGGTGCCTCATTTCATCTATGAAAACTTTTGATAACTTGGATTTGCATAGTGAATTTGTGACTTGTGTGTTATTATTTTGTGCATCTATTTGTGACTTGTTTGAACCTTTTAAAACTCAATGAAAAATAAACAATAATTTTTTTTGACTGACCAATTCTCTTCAACCAATTTATTTAATCAAAACTTCCATCATAAATTCAGTTTTGCGCGCTATTAACAGATTAAATAAATATGAATACTTCAAATATCTCCATAATTTTGTAAATAAACTGTTTTAATTTATTTATTTTTAAGCCAGTTTAGAAAGGAGAACTAATGATTATTAATTCAAAATTATCATTAGTTTGATTTGATTTGGACTTTCGCAATAAAAATATTGCTTGTTTAGATCCACTAGTTTGGATGTGTAATCAAAATCAAAAGTTAATTACTGTTTTTAATGCAATAATTTTGAACCCCTTTGAATTTCTAATTTTTTTTTTTGTAAGAATAAAACTTTCGGCCGTAGGCCTTTGAAACTTAGTCGCAGCTACATAGAAATGTTCTCCCCGCCATCTAACTTCTTTTGACTGCTTTGCCTGGTATGTAAATAGAGAAGCTAACTCAAACGCCATCGCTGCCAACCTGTCTGGAGCATTCAGTCAAACTATTTTGTTTATTTATTTTTACTTCCTACTAATGTATTCGACAGCCCAGGGCGCCTTCCGCATTCACTGTAGTTTTGGCGACCTTGCACACTGCCTCCGCTCTACGCTCTCCGCCTGTGTTTACTAATCCCATTTCCTCCTCCGCTTGACCTAAAAAAATTAAAAAGCGTGTATTCCAATTGGAATCCCCACACTGCCTCCGCATCCGACTTATTCCCCTGACGCTTGACCAATTATCTCCCCTTCCGCTCCGCTGCAGTTTCTTGAAAAGTATATTTTCATAAAGTCGGAAAGGTTCACGCATGCGCAAGGATGCTCCTCTCCATTGCTCATGCGCGACCTTGATACTGAACACTAATCAGCCATAAGCACTATTTTGGCGCGTATTCTATTTGGCGAGAAGCGGAAAGCGTATCTGATCACGCGGATGTAGTTTGCGAGAAAATGCCGGAGCGGAAGAGTGAACAGGAGGAAAGGGGATTAGTAAACACAGGCGGAGAGCGTAGAGCGGAAGCAGTGTGCGACGAGGCTTAATATTATTTTTCTTACTCAGCTGATTTGGTAGACTGCCTGGCACCTTTTTCCTCAACTCCAATAAAATTATTATTTTAAATAATTCCGTAGACAGCCTGGCGCCGCCCACCTGAAATAATCGCCATATAAATAATATTTATTATTCTTGGTGCCTGGATTCTTTCATCCAGGGCTTGCGACCTTCGAAATCGAGACCTGGACAAGCTAAATACTTCCGCCAATGTATTTTAATTTTCTTTTTCAAATAAAATCCTAAAAATCCCAAATAAATAGCGGTCATCAATTTTCAATGATTACAATCGAAATAAATCGAGTTAAATTATTTTTGCGGTTTTCAAGAATTTTGACTTTTAGGGAGAATAGTTAGGGACTATACAGTATTATGTATACACTGGCACTTATGTAAATGGTATGTCTTATTATTTTTAAAATTGCAATTGAATTAAGTATCTCACAGCTTAATTAAAATATATAAGGCATCTTAATGCAATAAGGATTGTGGGACTCAACCGGGTTTAGGTTCATACGTTATCTTAATTTGTTTATCATTACAATTGAACAAGTGTTGAGCTCTGAAATTAGAAGTTTATTTCATTTTTCCTTTGAAAGTTTTATTGTTGAGAAATTTTGGTTTAATGCTTAAGGTGACCTCATTATAGACCACCCAAAACACAATGCAAACTTAAGCGTCACTCTGAGCTCAGTATTCTCCACAATAAATCGAATTGTTACATTCCAATAAAACTTAATGATTTCATTTTAAATTTAAATTTAACGATTTATTTAAAAGTGTATCTCCTCCCCTGGTCACCTCTGACCTTAGTGTCCTTCAGACTTATTTCCAGTTTACTTAATAAACATTGTGGGATCTTTTCTTTAAATCCACATGTAACAGCTTTATGAATTGCGACATTTTGCAATCGAAACTTTGTGACTTGTGTATTAGTGATGTTTTTTTTTATTGTAACTTATTTGAACAAAATTCTGATTTCCGGGTTAAAAATCAACAATAAACTATTTTAATTGTATCTAATTTCTTCAACGATTTTTTTTTATCAATTAAGTATAAAGTAAATCAATTTCATTAATTGAGGAGGCAAATAACAAAACTCATCTTATCCAACAAATCAAATTTTGGGAAAATGAGAAAAACGTCCAACTATGCGTCAAATTTATAAAATTTTTTTTTTATTTGACGCTATTTATTCAATGCAACCACTGCCTTAATGTAGCTCACGAAATTTAGTTATTAAAATAATTATTTAGGAAAAACGTTTGGATAAGACCAGTTTTATTGCAAAATGACAATTTAACAAGGAATGAGACAATTCTTGTTGCAAAACTATGATCAGCGCATGCGTGGGAAAACACTGTACAGTTGATCAGCGCATGCGCAGGGGGATAAGGCTAGTTTTGTTGCAAATTTTTTAGTAAATTTTCCTGGATAAGGCGAATTTTGAAAAAAAACCAATTCTTTACAGGGCAAAATATATAGGTTTAAGCCACTTTTGTTGCAATCTGAAGTGGTATTTTGTTGCGGGATAACGAGCTGATCACGTGGATACCAATAACTCCATTTTTTAATTTTTGGATAAGGCGAGTTTTGTTATTTGCCTCCTCAATTGAAAAATAATAATACAGTAATGAAAATTTGCCACAGCATCATCCAATCGTAAGTACCTTATTTAATTTATTTTTAATTGTTGCCAGTTAGATAGGATTTGAACTTGTTTTTATTTATTTATTAATAAATTAATCATAATAACATTTTAGAGAATAGAAATTCACCCTAATAAATAAAAGAAAGTCGCGTTAATCTTGATTTTAACCAAACTTTTGATGACCTGCATTTAATGAATGAATGATTTATTTGCCTTCCCTGCATTACAGCCACTCTCCACTACTCGAGATTTAATGATTGCTTATTTTATTAAAATTACCAGACTTAACATTTTGGAACCTGGCCTGCTTAAACGATCCGTGATTACATAGGCTAAACAATTAGATTTATCACTTATCTCTAATCTAATATATAATATAATATATAAAAAGCTTCTGTCCGTCAGAAACTCATAAGCTAGGTTGACACTAGAAAATTTAAGCACTCTTGACACTTCTTATTCGTGTGAAAAGTTCCTGGTGCCATTGTGTGGATTCGCCTTTTCACTCTAATTACACCCTTGGGAATACCACGCCACCATTTCCCATCCCAATAGCAGTTCTCCATGGGAAAGGGGGAGGGAGAGGGCAAAGTCAAAATTGGAATTTTCTTGCTTCCGCCCCTGGGCAGAAACAGTAAAAGAATATTTTAAACAAGCGCCGAACTTGCGAGGCGCGAAATTTGTTTAAAATAACAGCTTGAAAGTTTATAGAATTCCCTTTTGCTTTCGAAATCTCCAAAACCACTTTCTCCACATGAAGTCACTACAAAGAGGCTCACGACAAAGGAATAACACTGTATAATGTGCCTCTTTTGGTGACCTCCTTTACCGTGTGCCTCTTTGTAGTGACTTTACAGATAAAAAGTGGTTTTGGAGATTATAATTATGAGCCTGTCGAATGGCAGGCTTTTTACCTAGTTTAATAATAATAAAATTCATGTATCGAAATCTCTCTCACCTGGCTCTATGAGAAGTTTATATTGAATTAGATTATAAATCCTGGTCTTCATATCGCTGGAGTTTGAAATACTGAACAGGTCAAACAATAAACATATTTCTAGGAGCCTGAATTTTCAATTTTCCAGGGCTCAAATGCTCGCACCCATAACGAGACAAGTGATAAAGCACTGGAAAAATAACAATGGCTGTGGCATCGCGGTTAGTGCATACAGACTTTTGCGTATTAATCTCCAGCAAATCTCGTTAAAGGTTCAAGCCCTAAGCAGTACTATTTTTTTTTAATTTCAACTTCAAATTCATTTAAATAAGTAACGACTTGCTTCAACCTTAAAATCAAGCAAAAATTTACTTGTTTTAAATTGAATTAAAATTTTCTTTTACTTATTATTTATTCTTAATTGTAGTTAGGTAGGGAACATAAAACTGGCTTTAATTTAATTTGTATTTATGCTTCATTATAATTTGTCTCACAGCTTGATTAATATAAAAATGATCACCATGCAATAAAAATTGCAGTTCTTAAAGTAGGGTTAAGGTTTAAATGAATTAAATTTTTTATTTAAATAAACTTTAAGATTATTCATAATTATTTTGACTTTTGCCAATTAACTTTTAAAAATTATGACCAACCAAAAACACAACACAAACTCAGTTGATTGGCTTCATTTGTATTAATAAAAGTTTACATTCATTAAATTGATGAAAACTTAATTTCTATTATTAAAAATTTTAAATTAAAATTTTATTCAGGAATATCTTTCGGCTCTATTTATTTTTCCTGGTCATTTATTTAAATTTTGGTTTGGTTTATTTGGACTTCTGTTTGACCTGCCTAAATTCCAATGACTCTGTCTCTTCATCCATGCGTTATAAATAATGATGCTGATGAGTTTGACAACATACCACCTGCGATGATGGAGGAAGACCCTGAATGGGTATTAGAGGAGCTTGTTAATAATGTTTTAGCTGATATGCAAAATGATCAATTAGAGGCTCAATGTGCACATGAAGCCATGGTTTCATGGGAGAGGGATATGGAACTACCTGCAGAAATGATGGAGGAAGTTGCTGAGTGGGTTCTAGATGATATTGTAATTAATGATCTCGCGCTTTTGTCCCCACCTATAGATGTGGAGTTTGAAAAAGAGATACTAGAGTATTTTGATATTACTCCACTTCCTTCTCCTGAACAAAATGACATTAACCAGTGTAGGGGAGCACCTGCTCTATTACCACCAGCTGAATATTATTTTAATATTTCTGATGTTTTAATTCAAGAAAGTAAACAATTGTGCTCTAATTCTTTTTAATCAAATATTCAATTTGTAAATTTAGATAAAATTCCATTAAATATTATTGCTCAAGAGTATGAATGTATTTTAGATCATGTATTTGAAATTACAACTGGGAATTGTGCTCCTCATAATGTTCTTAGGTTTTATATGAATTCAAATGTTTTAAATAATTCTATTAAATGTTGTATTTATGCCATTCAATCAATTGATGGGAAAACTTATTTTAGAGCATATTGCAATCATGTAAAATTCTAATGAATCCTTTGCTCTTAATGTGGGGGATTTTAACTTGTCTGTAATTACTGCAATTATGCCTGACTTGGGTGGCACATATAAACAAGGTGGATGTTTCAAATGTACTGTGGTTCAACTTAAAGATTGGTTTAGAAAAAAGAAGCAATGTTCTGTAGAAATACTTAATGATGATTTGCTATGCTGTGGTAGGGCTATTGTTGTGGGCTTAGCACATGCTAAAAGCAAGATTGAACCAAATGTTCCTGAAAATTTTAAATTTTAAACTAGAATCCATCAAAAAGATCATGACTTACAAAAAAATGAAGCAGTTAAATTACATGAAAATGCAATTGTCCCTGAAGGACCCTGTGGTTTATGTGAATTTACTGAAGAAAAACTTTATGAAACTTCATAAACTTCATGAAGATGCTCAGTTAATTTGTCTAGACTCTGTTGTACTGTTTAAGCCAATTTTTTTAGGTGATCCTGATTGACTACTGGTTGTGCTCATTTTGCATGATGGTCATTATAATCCAATCACTAGCTTGACAGCATTTTTTGCTGGTGATAAGTTCTGCATATTGTGCTGGGAACTCCCCTGCGTTTAAGATTCACACATAATTTTAATTTATATTTTATTACAATTGACTAATTGTTGAGCACAAAATTTAAAATTTATTTTATTTAACTTTGCAGTTTGTTGTTAAGAATTTTCATTTAATGCTTAAAGTGACCTCATTATAGACCACCCAAAACACAATGCAAAATTGAGTGTCAATCTGAGCTCAGTATTCTCTACAAATAGAACGAAGTGTTGCAGTTTTTATGAATTTTAATAAATTTATTAAAATTTAAATTTAACGTTTTTTAAAATTTTATATCTTGCCCTGGTCACCTTTGACCTTAGTGTCTTTCTGACAATAATTTTCCGATCTAATGGAGATTTCCTTTGTTCCACATGTAACAGATGTCAAGCCAAATGCAATGCATGCAAGCAATTACATTGTGATGAATTTAAATTAGCTCTTTTTAAACTTCCTCTTAAGAAGTGCAGATTATCGTTGCTATTTTTATGGTGATCATTGTGTTGCGGTCGAGTCTTGTCTCCTCTTTCTACTTTCTCAATTTCACCTTTTAATAAATTAAAATTTTAGTTCATTAAACTAAAATAAAAATTTTCTTGAGTTGATAATGTTAGCTAAAATAGTAAGTTAGCATATAAATTTAATTAAATAAGAATTTTTTAAGTTTCTTGCTCTACTTAACTCGGCTTTTACGGTGCCTTTACAGTGCATTTTAAGTTTTAGTGCCACAAAGTCTGTTTGGCTAATTATAAAATTTTATTAATCAAAATGCAATTAAAAATGTTTAAAATTAAGTTTAGCCCTAGAATAAGTAGTTAAAAATTGATGTTGAATTTTTAATCCATCATAAACACGATTAAAGATATGAAATAAATTTCATAATTTAACCGTTTGTTTACATTGGATATGGGTTGCCGTAGAATCGCGAAACTTTATTTTAGTATGAAGTTAGTTGACCTAAATTCTGACCATGCTCTTCTCCATGGTAAAGAGTTGGATGGGTCGCTGACATTGCTGAACGCCCTTTCTTTTTTTGTACACTAAGGGGAGAGTAGAGCAGGTAGAAAAAGAGTTGGCTACCTTCTTTCAATCTATTCTTCTTTCTATTGTATTTCGTTTTTATATTAAATTGCTAAATGAACTTCATCCTATCCTTTTTAAACCTAGCTAGTTTTAATGCTTGCAATTTTCTGATTGCAAGCATACCAAACACTTGTTAGTTTGATTAAAATCCTGCAATTTTAAGTAATTAAAATAAATAAGATATCTAATTTATTGAAATACCAGGTTTGACTCAGGTTAATTATCATGTCCTCATTTACCTCGGTATTCCATCTTTCTACTATTTATCTTTTGATTTATTTGATTTTTGTATGAAATTTTTGAGTAGAAAACGTTTGGGACTGACCACTCTCTGAGAGTGACGCTACAAGCTATCACTCTCTGATCCGTAGCTCCGGAACTGGAGGCCATCCAGACTCCTTCTAAAGCTCATTGGAAAGAGGGGATTCAAGCGTTTCCAACGACCCAGGACCGCTTAATTACGACCTGAGACTCGGAAGTTACGCTTGCGCAAAGTCAGGACCCGTTTCTCGACTATTTGTTTTGTTCATATTATGTTTGTTGTGGTTAGGCCAACCTTTGACTTGGAATAGCTCCGGCATCCGAGTTCGCATCATCGCGCTCAAGGCCTTATTTTACAGGTCTAGTGGAGCTCTTTATTTCGAGTTCTCGGGCCTTCAGATGCGACTCCTCAACCGGAAGTTATTCGAGGTGAAAGGTCACCACGTTTCTACGTTCGTTTATTTGTTTACATGTTTTGTGCCAGGTTTGAGCTCTCATGGCTTCTGGGTCCCAGCTCATCTCTGCTGATGAGTGGTACCATTCTGTAGAGGTGAACTCAGAGTTCACTTTGGTATAGGGCTTATTTGAAGTTAAACCAAGACCCGGAAGTTATTAGAGCCCAAACTTCATTTTAAAACTCTCTTTGTTTCCTTAAACTTCAAGAGAGATGCAGAAGGTGAGGTGCCCTTTTGACCCCTTTTCGCCGTGGCGGACCGATGACGTGCAGTTTTACCTGCCAAAGGGCATCAGCCATGTTGGAAACTGATGTCAAAAGGCAAAGGTATAAATGTACCTGTCGCATCCGCCATCCAGAGATTTTTACTTTTACTCTGCTTCGATCGTCACATCAGGTACGTTCTCTGACTTGACCTTTTCGCGACCTGATCGTTTTCGAACTTTATCTTTTGGGCCTCGTAAGCAGAGCGTTTTGTCATGTTTTAAATGCTCTCGAATTTTATTTAAACCAATTTTTTTTATGTAAAATGATTTAATTAAATTTCGCTAATTAAAACTTCTACGCTACAAACGAGCATCAAAGTAAACTCTGTTAACCGTAATCCGATTTTTTTGGTGCCTTATTGAAGACTTGGGATTTTATATTTGTGAACTTGTGTATGTGAAATTTTGTTTAGTGAACTCAATCTTGCGACCTATGAACCTTGAACTCGGTAAAATAAACAATAATTTTACTTGAACCTTTTCTTCACATTATTTAATCATTTACGAAATTTTAAACAAGTTTGTGCGCTTATTATTGGTTAAATAAACATGAAAATCTCGACCATTACCATAATTGCGTAAGTACTCTATTTAATTTATTTACTCTAAGCCAGCCAGATAGGGAATTATTAATCATTTTTTTTTTGTGTGAAAATTAACGAAGTAATTGTACTGGTCAGTCATATGATTAAATTGCGAAAATTAAGAGATTAATATTATTTCCGACAATTTTAAATATAACAATTCGAACCCCTTTGAATTTCCTAATTATTTTGGAAAAAGAATAATTTTGGCCATAGGCTTTTTATACTTAGTCACGGCTCTATAGAAATCTTCACTACGCCGACTAACTTCTTTTGACCTGTTTGCTTGGTAGGTAAACAGATAAGTTTTCCTCACTAAGCTACGGCCACCTAATTGTCTGGCCACTTCAATACGAGCTCTTAGGGCTCATTGCACGAACGTAACTAAGATTATTCATTTTGCTTAGTTTTACTTTTTTAAGGTTTGGCTCAAAACTTTAATTGCGTTGCACCAACACTACTTAGGCAAAACTAAGATGATCAAGCAGTTAGGAACGATT
>JAQGAZ010002391.1:0-18193 GCA_034692225.1 Polydesmus complanatus
CTGATTGGTCGAAAACGCCTCCCACACTAAATCCCTGCAATCTGATTGGGGGGTGCTACAAATCACTACACTACTACCAACCGCTGATAAAATAAGATTTAACCTTTTAAGGTGAGACGTAAGTTTTTAGAATAAGATTTAAACTATTTGAACAAGATTTTAAGTTTTGAGAACAGGATTTTTAGCTTTGAGAACAAGATTTAAAATTTTTAGAACAAGATTTAAAATTTTTAGAACAAGATTTAAAATATTTTAGAACAAGATTTTAACTTTTTAAAATAACTTTAGATTAACTTTTTAAAATAACTTTAGATTTTAACTTAAGATTGAGATTTATCCGTTTAGAACAAGGTTTAAGATTGAGATTTAGATTTGCTTTTTCAGAATAGGATTTAACTTCTTAGATTTACTTTCTTTAGAATAATATTTTAGCTTTAAGATTTTAACTTCATAGAGGAAGATTTCTTTTTTTAGAACATGATTTAATTTTTTAGAATAAGATTTTAACGTAGATTGAGATTTTAACTTTTTAGATTGCGGTTTATCTGTTTAAAAGTAAAATTTAATTAAGTTAAAAGATTGGGTTTTTTTAAATTAGTTTTTAATGTAATTTTTAAGTGTTGTTGTTCTAAAAACTAGATTTATTAAATCTTAAAAAAAAAAAAAAAAAGAAGAAACAATGCTGCGGTGGCCACGAAACGAGATTACTATTATTTTTTAATTAAATTAGTTTGTGCGTGGCGTAAGTGGAGCGGAAGTAGCGCTGCCGTTTCCACTCCATCGCTTTCTATTATGTCGTCTGCTATGGTCAAGAATTTCAATCGCCCTTCGCGCTGTAATACAACCTCTACTAGCATCACGACGACGATGATGATGATGATTTGATTTCTCCCTGACTGCTAAAACCTAATCCAATAACGCCGCTGGAAAGGGTGAAAAGTCATAGAAAACACGACCACCCTAGGAGAGTAACACGTCGTCACAAAAGGCGTCACGTCATCCCAATCATTACACAACTTTTGCTTTTATGTACGAATACATAAAAAGAATAGAAAAGAACTTTTCCAAGTTGTAGAACTTTCAATTTTGGGTTATTTGAGGGTCAAAGGTAGAATAAGGAGTTGCTCAAGTGAAAGGCGAATTACTTTTAATTAGAACCTAAGTGAATTTTTTTAGTTCTTTCATGTTTATAACCCACTCTTACATACTCGTAATTTTATAAGCATTTGCTACTCATTTGTAAGGGAGAACGAATAATAATAAATAGACATACACGTACAGGATTAAGTAAGTTTTTGCACAAATAAACAAAAAGCTTTATCTGCGCGGAAGTAGGGGAGGGTGTGTGTTCGAAAAGTAATGAGACTACTGGAATAAAGCTTTGTATTTATCACAAAAAGTTCAAATGAATGCTAGCCCCTTCAAAGTCGATGCCTAGATCACCAAAGAAGAATTTCCCCCTCTTCTAGTAACAGTTCTAGAACCCTAAAATTTGGAGGGCTCAAATCTTAACCCACTTTTTAAATCTTAGTATTTGGGCTCTGTTTTGTAGCCTCTATCGAAAAATTTATTTGAAAGGTCGTTATTTATGTGAGTCAACATTCAAATGCAGTGTCCGACCAAATATGTACTGTAGATGGTTTCGAAACTGTTTCTAAGAGCAAAGTGAGGACCTATTTTAATGATTGGTTTCCCTACTCATCTATTTTTTTTGTTGAATATTCTGAAGAGTTTTTATTAGGTGAGTTTTAAAAATATATACAGTATATATAAAAAAATATAATAGTAATTAAAAAAGAGGCGGTGTATAAGGTTGAAATCCCACTTATCCAGCTTCCATTGTAATATTTGTGATCATCCTTTCTTTCTAATTTTTAATGTCTAACATGAATTCTAACATCTTTCCATTCGCGATGCAATTTAATAGGCGCGTGTGTGTAGGGTGACGTGCGCGATCGTTAACTTTGACGTCGAACGCGTTAACGTCGTATTTTAACGTGGAACGGGAGTTTTTAACGGCGGAAGATATATAAAAAAAAAGTTTATTGATGAATGCTTCTCATATTTAATACCGCCAAAACGACGATAGCAATTTCAGTTGACGCATGCGCATGATGCTACTCGCACCTTAATAATAATAATAATATGCAGACGCAGATATCGTATGGGAAGAATATATGGAAAGAAGAAGCAGTAGTAATAATTATTATTATGCATCTAACGATCTGATTAAATTCACTTTGGTTCTTTTATACTTTTATCCCAAAATGCTCGGATGCGGCAGCTAATTGAGGTTGGTGTAGCAACGTTAGCCCTTGCTGTCCGGGCCCCAAACACCTGCGTTAGGTTGGTCAGGATGGGACAGCAAAAAGCAAATTAAATCAACTTGTCACTGTAAACCATACATGATAGATTACGTTCCTCATAATTAAAAAAAAAGGATTCGAAGCGATAAACGGTGTACCATAGAAAGCCATGTAAATATTGAAGATACGTTCCGCATTATCATTTTACTGTAGAAAAAAGTAAAAGCATTGAGAGCGACGTCTGGGTAATAGAGGGGATAAAAATCGAAAGATAGAAAATGGCGGATGGGGGGGAAAAAAAAGCTGAAAGTGCAAATAAGAATGCATTTGTAAATCCCCAAAGACCCCTTCTCTTCCCCAGCCCCCGTTCCTTTTTTCCCTTCCCTAAAGCATTGCAGTCTAATTCTTGAAGCGTCGTCCACTTCAAACGTCGACGCTACCGTTTCTTCTCACTTTGCGCCCTCGTCTTTGGCGCAAACTCTTCAATTCTCATTTCACGTTTATTCTTCTCAACCGCTCAATTGAAAATTATTATTATTATTATTATTACTTGCACATGTATATATAAAAATAGAATTGAAAATTCAAAGTTTCTTTCTCATTCCAATACAGTACATAAATAAAGAAAGAAAAAAAAAAAGGCGCTGAAAATTAAATTAATAATAATAAAAGAAAACGTCAGCAAATTTATTGATCTGTGCATAGTCCTCATCTCGATCTACTCGTATACAAGGTATCCGTAAAAAAAGCGAACCCAACTGAATTAGTATTACATTTTTTTTAATAATCCAAATATCTCAATGACACATGGAAAAACTTTACTCTAAATAAATTTTTTCCGGTCTAAACACACGCATTATACCCACTCACTATGTCCCCCACCTGCATACCACTCAGTTTAATCGAGTTTGTCTCACCTTGGCGCACTTTTTTAATATTTCAGACTTAAATAATAGATACACTACAAATATATGGGGTGTGAAGCAAGAAAAGGTTTGCAAGGCAAAAGAACGAACATGGAAATGATGGTATGCAAGAGACAGGTATAATTTTGAATAAGCATAGTGAGTGAGCCGGTATAACGCTTGTGTTGAACCGGATGAGGATATTTTAAACACAGAATAGAGCAATTCAACGTCAAAACAGTGAAGTTATTAAAGTAAATTCTTCCTCCGTGTCATTCAAATATTTAGATTATTCAAAAAATTTATTACCAATAATTGAGTTGGGTCAGCTTTTTTTACGGACACCATGTACAATGTGAATTTATTAAGCCTGGAAAGATGGTTTTACTTAAACCTTAGTTAAATTTTTTTTTTTTTTGCTTTTCTTATTCTACAATGTGGTTTTACTAAATGTTCGGCTAAGAAATTGTGATCCCAAAATGTAACAAAACATGCGATGAAAAGCAAATGGAAAAAAGAAATAATATGGCTGATTTAATGACGTGTGCATAGTGAATGAAGTGTGTGGTGCGCAGACTCGGAATATACCAGTACTGTACTTTTTTTTTTTTTTTACCCTGACTTAAGCGCTTTATTTACATTAAGGGGAGTTGCGTTAAACGATTCTCGGAACACGTTATAAAGGCAGAGAGACGGTGCCGTTAAGTACTACGGCAGTAGCTTACGGTGTAATAGCAGTACGGTAGTGGCTTACGGAATCGAGATTAAAAAGAAAAAGATGGTGGTTGTCCCGGTACGCCACTTTCTTCGCGCTTTAATACTTTCATCAAAGGGGGGGGGAAAAAATACTCGCGCGTGAATTACACTGAAGAGAGTTTAAGAGATGAGCTTTTCCTTATTTTTTTAAAATATAAAAGTCTTATCCCGTATTAAAATATAAAATGAAGGCGGAAGTTAATTGAGTGAATGCAAAATCAATGGATGATTTTCGGTTTATCGCGCTTTCTTCAATGGCTTTTTCAACCGCGCTATATGGGCTTTCTAATCTCGATTTAAGCAACATTATCTTAAATTAAAATGTAGGAATAATAAAAAATAAACAAACACGGTAGAGACAGTGAGTTTGAGCATGCGCAAGAAATCTTTGTATGATTTCATATCTGAGAATGTTTTACTTTCTTAAACTCTTATTTAAGCGAGTGTTTACGTTATAAAGGTCCATTTAAGCGAGTGTTTACTTGGTTAAACTCTATTGAAGCGAGCTATTACTTTGTTAAGTTTTATTTAAGCGAGTTTTTACTTCGTTTACTAGTGATTACCCCTATGCCTAAGTTATATAAAATGGCCACTTGCTATTAAATTTATTTTTGCTTGAAGTTGTGAAAGTGGGGCCCCTTAATATAAGGCCATTTCTTGGAGTCTTTCCATACCAAGATGTTACCGGATGACGTCATCGTCTGGTATTTTCCAGCGCGAATTTAGACGAAACATTAGCCGAGCAGCTTTTTTCATCTTCTTCCGTCGCATTCTTCCGCGTGTAATTTAATAAATTAATTAAAAATCTCGTTTTAAGAAAGACGAGACTTTGGGTGGGGAAAAGGTGTTTTGGAAGCAGACGAAAACACAATAGAAAGAGAGTGAGAGAGAGAGAGAAGGAAAGAGATAAATTGAGCGAACATCTTTAGGAATCAATTCTCTTTTCTTCCACACGCCGAAAAAATGCGTTGTGTGTTCGGGGTAAAACAGCGTTTAATACATGCTTTAAATGGGATTTTATGAGATGGGTTAGCTATATAAAGTCTACGGAAGAAGAAAAGATGGAGGATAAAAATCTATCCCTACCCATTTTATATATTAAAAGCATTTATCATATCTCGTTTAAATCTTGTTTTCTCGTTAAATCTCGTTTTAATCATGTTGCTAAAAAAAAAAAACTTATTAAATTAAGATTAAAAGTTTTATTTATTTTTTTAATGTTAGTTTGAATATCAAATAGAAAAATGTTTTGTTTTGTATTTCTCTATTTTTTAAATTAGTTTTCGTAGTAATTAGCGCCATTTCCATTTTCCCTCTTTCTTTTATTACTGTTATTATTATTATTCTTGTTAAATTTTATTTACGATGATGTCGTTTGGTAATCTTTGTGTAATATAGAATGCGCGACTAAGTTTTTTAATTAAAGATTTAGTTTTTCTTGCATATTTTTGCGCACAATTAGAATACAAAGTGAAAATGTTCATCTCGAGAGGAGCAGCTTTTCGTTTGTTTTTCATCTTTTAAACAAACAACAATTTTATAATTAAAATTTTCTCTATTCACGCGAAATTTCATAAGCGACCATTATTTTCTTTTTCCTTTTTTTTAAGCTCTATATTCACTTTCGTTGAGTAATATTAATCGGATTATTTGCCGTTGTCAACCCAAATTTCTTAAATCTTAATTTAAGAGATTTAATGTTGATTTCAAAGCTTTGCTCGCAACGATGATTTTAAACTAGATGACTTTTACTAAACTATATTAAGTACGAAAATCTCATCAAACGAGATTAGTAAACAACACTCGCGCAAAGGGAGTTTTATGAAGAAAGCACTGGCTTAAATCGAGTTTTACGAAGTAGACCCACTGTTAAATAGAGATTTATGAAATAAACACTCGCTTAAAATGGAGTTTTAAGAAGTAAGTCTTCTTTTAAATTGAGTTTTAGGAAGTAAACAGTTGCTTGAAATGGAGTTTTGGGAAATGAACCACTAAACCATCGTTTAAATAGACTTTTAGGAAGTAAAGACTAGCTTGAAATGGAGTTTTATGAAGTAAATCCTCTTTTAAATTGAGTTTTAGGAAGAAAACCTTAGTTTAAATGGAGTTTTAGGAAGTAAAACCTCATTTAAATCGAGATTTAGGAAGTAAACATTCGCTTAAAATGGAGTTCTGGGAAGTAAACTATCGTTTAAACGGTGGATCTAAATAGATCCACCGGTGGGTGCTTAGTTGGGGGCCCAATAACCACTTCCCTGGCCTCCTCAAAAACCTCTATCCGGGTCTGGGATAAAGAGAAGTAAATATAAATTGTGAGTCAATACCGGAAGTAGTGCGCAGACGAATCGGAATGACGGAAGATGAAATTTTGGAGAGCAGAGATGGGGAAGAAAAAGAAGAAGAATTTGTTTTTCCTCTATAAAAATCGATTTGTCGAAAAGGGCGCTGCGCTGCATTTGATATTATAGAGAGTGAAGGCGAGGGATGGGGGGGGGGGGGAGAGATGGGAGAGACAGAGTGATGGAAAAAGAAACAACAGGGGGAAAATGTTTTCATTCTATTTCCACCACCCAATTTCAATCGCCACCCCCTCTCTCTCTTTCTCTTATTCCATCACTCTGGCTCTCTCTCTCTCTCTCCATCACTCACCAAATAGCTCCGTAAATCTGTTTACTCTCGAATTTGGCGGGAAACGTTGTTCGCGGCGCCGTATTTGAGTTTGCGGAGTCTCCTCCGTCTCCCCCCTGCTTCTATTACCTTTGGGGAGACTTAATACTGCGCATAACTTATTCCGACGATAAACACAGCGAAGGGGGCAACGTGCAGTAGAAGCTCGATAAACCTACTTCGTTGTTTAATCCCACGCGAAAAGTACAAAAAAACCGCTCTAATTCAAAGCAAAAACAATGCGTAATTTCAATTTTTTTGTTTTTGTTTGGAGGGTTGAACCTCCATTACTCAAACGTTTTGACAAATGCACACTGCTCCTGAATTTTTATAAATCATTATTTGAACGGCAAAATTTTCTACACATCAAACGTTTTGCAAGTAAATCTCTATACTGTGATATGATGTTTTTGATTCGTGAACCTCTGTAAATTGAAGTCTTTATGCGCAAACCTTTATAAGTTGAAGTTTGGAACAACTATACATAGAAATCTTTGCAAGTAAACTTCTATAATTAGAAGTTTTGAACCATCGATCCTGTTTAAATCAAAATCTGTAAAATACACGAATTTCGATCAGATTACAATAATACGGAGTAATTATTAAGCTTTCACTGTAATTTTTATTATTATTTTTTTTTTGGTGGGTCAGACCTCTATAGCTCGAAAGTTTTGACAAATCTACCTTTAAAACATTGACATTTTGTGAAATGCACCTCTATAATTCGTAGATTTTAGCTCCTGAACTTTGTATAAATTAAATATTTGAATATCGGTAATTGAATCTGTACACATTTTTTTATTTTAAATTTTTTAAAACGATATTAATTTTGAACCGCTGAAACTCTTTAAGCTGAAGTTTGGAACAACTAACCTTGTCTATATACACTATAAATCGAAATCTTCGCCATAATATCTGATTCTTGAACCTATATAAATCGAAGTTTTTGCAAGAAAATTTCTATAATTATTTTAAATTTTGCCCTCTTAAACTTTCATAAGTCTTAAAATTTTAAAATTCTTAAAAGTTTTAAAATTTTAAGAACTGCACCTCTGAAGCATCTGAACCCTCTAATCTCTATAAATCAAATATTTAAATAACTGAGTGTATGTTGATTTTGAGCTGCTTACATCGATATTTTCAACAGCTGAAACTCTGTAAGTCGAAGTTTAGAATAACTGAACCTCAATAATATCGGAAGAATATTCTTCTTTTCAAATTTCAATTATCGAGGTTCCACTGTAATTCTTTTGTTTCTTTTTTCCCCCTTGGAAATATAAGAAGAAAATCTCGACCTGATTTTGCATGGCCTTTTAGCACGTCATCAATTGCGGATGGAGAAACGCAGTCGCCCGAACCACACTAACGATTTCTCCTCCGCCATCTTCATATGTGTTGGGAGAATATTGTTTACGACATGTTATTCCCATGTAGTGTATAGGGTCCTCTCTCTCTCTCTCTCACCCACCCCCTTTCCCTCCCTCGATCCCTTAATGTGTTTTAGGCCAATGGGGCGAGGGAAAACGCCATCTGTAGACAAGAAAACATTATTATTATCATCGATGGCTCGTCTTCTCCTCTCAATAATATAATACACGTTCAAGTCTACAAATACATTTTTTTTTTCTTGTTTACTTTCCGCCTTTATAAACCTAATAATGACTTATTTTTTGAAAAAATAAATATTACATGTAAATAAATCGAGTGTTAAAAGAGAGAGAGAAGAAAAATCGATCTTCTAATTAAGCAATCAAAAATACGGTCGAGAGTTTGAAACGGTAATAAAAACTGTGTGTTATTATGAGCGAAAGAACAATATAACGTTTTAATTAATTGAATTATTACACGCTATTTTTTTAGTATTAGTATGCAGAGTTTGCGGACTGATACGTTTGGGCGCACCCCCGTTGAAAGCGAGTGACGTCAGGCATAACTTCGTAAATCAAAATAATTATGGAGGATTTCATTGTAGTCAATTAAGAAATGCAAAACAGTATTGATAATTTCGTTATTTCGGTGATTTATTCTTTTGAAATTTGTTCCCGAGATTGCGTTATACGGAGGATTTCATTGTATTGACGATGTCGTTGTTTTGAAGATTTCGTTGTACATGTACTGTATTGAGGATTTCGCTGTGTTGAGGGTTTCTGTGTATTGAGGATTTCGTTCTATTGAGAATTTCATCGTATTGACTATTTTGTTGTTTTGAATGTACATGTATTTCCTTGTATTGAGGATTTCGTTGTATTGAGGATTTCGTTGTATTGAGGATTTCGTTGTATTGAGGATTTCGTTGTATTGACGATTTCGTTGTATTGACGATTTCGTTGTTTTAAAGATTTTGTTTTGAATATTACGTTGTATTGAGGATTTCGTTGTACGGGGGATTTCGTTGTTTTGAAGATTTCGTTGTATTGAAGGTTTTGTTGTACGGTGTTGAAGATTTCGTTGTACAGTGTATTTAGGGTTTCGTTGTACATTTTACAGTGAATTTTCTATGCAAGACCACACCTCAAAATCACCCCTATCCTTGTTATTGCACCTTTAAGAGTAGACCACTTTTAGTGCAAGACCATGATCATCTCTATTTTAAGTACCATTTTCAGTGGAAGTCTTTATTCCAGGACTGCGCAGTGGCATTTTGCGCACTCACATGGGGTGATTTTGTAAGTTAACTTTGGAGTGTGGTTGAATAGGTGGTGTTACTACTTGATTAAATGTACTGTAATAGAATTCTATTTGGAGACCACATTTAGTCGGTCCCAACGGTGGTCTCGGTACAGAGGTTTCATTGCACAGTACATGTATACATAAGTCTTAAATATGTAGCCTACGTCAGCGCATATTGGAAAACGAAGTGATGAAGAGCGCAAACGCTCCCCTCAATTAGACTTGTAAATGTTATTGAACTTCTCGATATATTTTAATTAGCGGCTGCGTTTAATTAGTTTTCAGCTTTTATTTTAACGCGTTGTTTTGAAGATGCTTTTTCTTCTTCTTTTCGCTAAATTGATTTTTATTAATTACAACGCGTTTTCTGTCGACGTTCGCCGCGTATAACGTTTTCCTTTTCTGCGCTTTAAATAATTATTGCTGAACGTTAACCGTTTTTCTTTCCTCAAAAATATTCCAAAACGAGGGCTTCGCGCATCATTTACCACTTATTGCTTTCTCTCTATATATATATTTTTCAATTACGTTTAAATACACGTCGGATGACGTCATCCGTCCGGCGCAAATTCGAATGGAAGCCGCCGATAGAAAAAATAAAAACGATGTTGATAGCAGCCAAAATTTGATTATGAAACGTTTTTCTTTTTTCTCCGTTTCAATTTCCATTCTCTTCGCAAACCCTTAAAAAAAAAAAATAATAAGGCTCTGACGCAATAAAAAAACGGAAGTAGCGATCGATTATTAAGTTAAAATGCGTTTTTTTTTTCACTTCCTCTTCCCTATCGACCAACAACAACTGTTAGAGCCATCAATAATTTAAGGCTCATTCAACCGAATTACGCTGTTTACCGGGATTTACTAATCGATTATCGATTTGTTGACAGATTAAATAATGCTTTTTGTTTTCTGTTTTTTTGTATTACTGTATTATCAGTTGGTATCAATGCCTTGTTAAGCCTCCTTGGGGCCCTAGACACAAAAACAAGCATTTTTTGTTTTTCCGTCTGGTAACAAATATAATACAGTACCGGTATAGGTTGTGGAAGATGACGCACCGAAAGCAGAAAATACATTCTACGCTTGCTGTTCCCTTATCTTTGCAAAAGTGGTTCATGACTCATTTCTCGCGCAAAAGTTTTGCAAAATAAATTATTGTGCAGGATAATTAAACATATTTCGAAAAGAATTGGTAAATTTACAAGCGAATTGATAAAAGTTTGTTGAAAAACGAACAAATTTTTCTGAAAAATATTAAATTTTCTACGAAATTGGACTAATTTTGCAAATTAATTAGCAGATTTTGTTAGCAAATCCACAAATTTTGTAAGCAAATTCACAAATTTTTTGGGAAAAACACTGAATTTTATAGGGAAATGAACACATTTTGTGGAAAAATGAACCAATTCTATTGGAAAACGAACCAATTTTCTAGAGAAATTACTTCATTTTTTAATTTTTTACTAAGAAATTCGTTATACCGAGAATTTTTTTTTAATACTATCTTGAACTGAGAATTTCATTCTTGGCTACTACAGTAAACTTACATGTATTAACATAATAATTGTGTGAGTTTTTAAAAGTCTTGCAGCGAAATTTTCTATCATTTTCGACTTCAAAACCAATGCCATTCTAACACTGTGTACAGTATTAATATTAAATTTTATTTCATTTTTCATGTAAGAAGTTGTGTTCAATGCGTTGATTATAATTAAATAAAGAATTGACGTAAGGAAACTTAACTTTTAGTTCATGTTTTACAAAATGGCGGTCAATACGATTTCCGAATGACAACACGGACTTTTTTATACGGTAGATGGAGTGTGGTTTAATGGCATTGAAGAAAGATAAATCGGATTTTGCTATTAACTGATTTACTTGTCATCGCTTTATAAGTTATTAAACGAAAGCCTTCACAAAGTTCGAAGAGGATTAGACTTTTTTTTTCCCCTTATACGACGTTAGAATATTATACCGAATTATTTTACCGTAACGTGAAGAGCAAAGCCGGCTACTAGGGTAATAATAATAATAATCCACCGAATGATGCTACTTTTTCTTTATATTTTAAATACAATTGGGAAAGATTTTACACGATCCATCACTCACCAAGATTATTTCGTTGCTAACGAGATTTTATTAATCCGGATTAAGACACTTAAACTGGATTAAAAACAAAGTTTTTCGCCAACCATCGAAATAGAGGTTTTATTGAACGAGTTCTTGAGTTACCGGTATTGATCTGGATTCAGTGATCTGGATTTACTGATCCAGATTTGGTGAATTTTTCAGAGTGGCTTTTAGCTTACTGCTTTTGGTTCAGTGATCTTGATTTACTGATCTGGAATCAATGATCTGGATTTACTGATCTTACTAATTACTGTATTTTGATATTCTGACAGTGATCTTCGTTTACTGATCTAGATTTGGAGAACTTTTCATAGTGGCTTTTAGCTTACTGCTTTTGGTTCAGTGATCTTGATTTACTGATATTGATTCAGTGATCTGGATTTACTGATTTTGATTCAGTGATCTGGATTTACTGATCTTGATTCAGTGATCTGGATTTACTGATCTTAATAATTACTGTCTTTTGAACTTCTGGCAGTGATCTTGGTTTACAGTGATATTCATAATTATTTTGAACTTCTCATAGCGATCTTGGTTTACTGATTTAGATTTAGTGAATTTCTCAGCGTGATTTTTTGTAAATTGAAGAGATTTTCTTTACTATTTAAATTATATTATTATTATTTTGAAAAATAATATTGTTAATAATGTTGTTTTGTTTTTTTTAATTTTTTATTTCTTTAATTTAATTATGTTTCTTCTTTTTTTTCTAGGTAAGAAAACAATGCTTTTATCTTTACATTATTTTTGACGAAGATGACGTCATGTACAGGTATTTAATCTCATAATATACTGGTACACAACACTTTAGTTGTGTGTAACTCTAGATGTAAAATGTAGTAAAGAAATGATAAAAAAAAAAAAATAAATGATGAACGGAAGCGGAAGAGAAGGATTTGTTGAGGAAAGCGGAAACTGTGATAAGGCCGGATTTTATTTCGTTTAATGTGTTATTCATGTCAAATGTGTGCGTAGGGAAATGATCACATGGTCGAAATATAAATCCCCAAGTCACACTATGCTTTACATTTTAAGGCGAATAACGTCAAAAATATATATATACTTGTATATATATATATATTAGTGCAAACCGTTTAGTAAATTGTATTTTAGTGCGAATCACTTAGAAAAGTTTTTATTTAGTGTCATTTTTTAGTGATTTAGTGAACTGCATTTTTTCTTCTCTGAATCATTATTTTAACGAACTGGATTTTCTTAATGCAACTCGTTTAGTGAACTTTTTTTTTATTGCACGTCGTTTACTGCGACTTTTTATTTAGCGAATTTCACATTAGTAATGAACGTTAAATTAGTAGTGCCCTACTTCTCCTCTACCATAACATTTAACCAAATTCTGTATTTAAATAGAAACAGAAAGGATTAATAGGATTTTAAACGCAAAAACACTGCAATTTCACCCATTTCCTTGGTGATATTAGACCCTCAACGGAAAGAAATTGGCTCATGATAAGAGAGACTAATAGAAGAACAGAGAGTGAGTGCGTGAGAGAGCGAGCGAAAATGAAATGGGACAGATTGACTTTTATGAAGCTATTTAGGATTTGTTCAGAGCAAAAGCACGTTTTAGGCGGTTCTAATTCTTTTATTGACTGGTTGGAGCGTACAACAACAATACGGTTTATTTTGTTAAGGAGAGATAGACGGATAGATAGAAAGACAGAGGGATGGCGAGAGAGAGAGACAGTAGCTGGTTGATGTGCATGAATAGTTTATGTATGGTACGTGAGGCTGGCATCATCTCGAGGATATATCACTCTACATCTTTGCTTTCCAAACCAATTTGCCTCACCAAAAAAAAAATAATAATAATAAAAAAAAGTTCCTCCCCCCCCTTTTCCACTACCCCCTACTTCTCTTTACTTTACCCTCCCTCTTCTCCGTTTTCTTAATAAAAATTGGAAATAAAAAGTACGAGTACTGTAGACTGAAATTTTCATTAATCACGTCTTCTTATCTCCCCGCAAGCTGCGTTTTGTAGCGCTAATAAAATATGTAGGTGAGGGGGGGGGGGGAGGGGAGGGGCGTGGCTTATGAGGACGAGGGTAGGGTGGGGGAAGGGAATGTTAATTACCATGCAAACGCCGTCTGTTTCTTCTCCTTCTCTCTCTCTCTTATGTAATCCCGATGTAAACAAGTACAAGAGAGAGCGAAGTAGGCTTTGGGAATATTCGCAGCAGCATCAATCAATATCACCAGCAAAACGTTTATTCAGCTATTTAATTCGATATGCAAATAAACCCCCTCATTCTTTACACTGTACATGTATACGTTGTGTTACTAGGTACTGGGTGTGCGTGCATTGTGCTGTTTGGGTTTAGGTGTTACGGTTAACGTATTGCAAGCTACTGTATGTACACCAGTAGCTGTGTTTTTGGGGAAAGGTTATCTGTTTCCGTTGACCTTTGTAGAACAATTCTGAAATGGAGGGAGGGTGATGGGGGAGTCAAAAGGCAGCTCATTTCTACTCAGGTTAATTAAAGTGAAGGCAATAAGCAGATATGTCTAATTTCGGCTTTATGCTATGTTTTTCTGACGCTTTTAACTCAAATAATAATACAGTAATAGATATTATGTATACTTATAGCTCGTTTTGATTTCCATTTTGAAAGTGTGAAAGTGATAGCGTGGAATGTATCTTTCCTATAGTAAAATGATAAGGCTGAACGTATTTTCGATATTTAGGTACTATGATGAACGGTTTTTCGCTTTGAATCTCTATTTTCCCAAATTAAAAGTTGATAGTGCGGCTGAGCGTATCTTCCATAACTATGCGATTGTCTATTAAAAACCGGTCTTTGATTTGCATCTTCCCGCCCTCCCACTATATAAAAATGATAATGCGAATATTTACATTCATTAATAAAGTCAACTGATTTCTTACTTTGAATCTTATCAATTTGAATCCTTTTTTTTTTTTTCTGTTTTCTTCCCCCTGTAGAAATATAATAGTGCAGAACAAATCTTTCATATTTATTACATTTTCAATGATAAACCGTTTTCGCTTTGAATCTTCTCATCTTGACTCCCTTTCTATAGAAAAATGATTGTGCGGAACGTTTCCTTCATATTTTCCTGCTTACCCTATGATGAACCATTTTTTGTTTTGAATCCCTTTTTTCTCCTTATACAAAGTTGATTAGAAATCTGATTTCGATTTGAATCTGTTTTTTTCTTCTTCTTCTTCTTATAATTTATATTTTTTGGTGAGGTCAATTGATTACTCAATTTGAATTCTATACCGTACTGTATTTTCTTTCCCCCTATAGAAAAATGCTTGGTACAGAATTTTATCTTTGATATTTATTTATATTGTTTACTATGGGAAAGCGTTTTTCAATTTGATTATTTTTTTTTTTTTCCTTTTTCTATGAATCGATATTTATTTTTATGTGTGTGTGTAAGGTATCTAAGATTCAAAGCGAAGTCCGAATGTTACTCTATTATGTATTTTCGTATGTGTCATTTATCGATTGGCTCGGTGGTTGTCTGACAATAAACTGTCGGTGGACGTGCATTTTGCTAGACTGAGTTAATATCGAATTTAGAGAGACGGGCGACCGAATAAGGCGCTTTCATTTCCGGTTCGAGAGAGAGAGAGAGTGAGGGAGAATAATGGAAATGTATTGTGTTAGGGTTGCCACTGGATTTATTAATCTAGATTAAACGATTTGCTGTTATGTTGTGTATACGCCGAAGATTTAGCTGCGCTTCTTCCTAATTCTGTACTTTTTTCCACCGGACTTTTTAAACAGGTTTCACGGAGTGCATATAAAAAGCGTAGCCTACACACGAAATTGGACAATTGTCTACGAATTTGATAGAATAAAAAAAATCGATTAATTTTTTTTTCCTCATTGAAAAAAGCTTATTGATTTTGCTTTGTTAAAGCAATTTTCGCATGAAAATTATATTATTACGTCTACACCCCGCTTTGAATCTCCTTCCTTCCTCCGGAAACGAATTCATTTCGCAGAGTGGACCGATTCAAAATGAGACAGGATTTACTATAATATATGGAGCCGTGTTTTTGTACAGTGTACGTTTTCCATCATTTCCATCATTTCCTATCATTTGCCATAAAAACAATCATGTAAATATAGAAAGAGATTATCATTATTTTTTTTAATACTGTATGTGGAAAAAGGATTCAAATTGGAACCGTAATCTATTCATGCAGTTTTTTCGCAAAATGTTTAAAAAAAAAAAAACGATTCAAATCGAAATTTTAAGGATTCGAAGGGAAAATTAATCGAGTTGGCCGCGAAACCGATTCAAATCGAAGTCTATGGTGTGTATTTTAATAAAAGTTGTTTCTTGATTTAATCGATATTCACATTATACTTGTACAGGGTGCATGCATAGTAAGTATATATCGCTTAGTATCATAGCAACCGGAAATTACTCGTCGTCGATTGTACTAGGCGTGCAATTCACGTACATTCAGGTAAACGTACATTGATTGTAATCTGATTTCTTGCTATACAGATTTACAAGCTAATTTCTTAATGAGCAGCTCGTTTGTGGTTTATCGATAACTCATTTATCCAATTTCCGCCTATTAGAGCTAACATATGTATATAAAAAGCGAAAGCTTATTTAATTTAGCAGACGATAATTATAATCGTTTTCTTTCTACGCCTTTGCTAATGTACTTGTCTGCCTCATTAGTGATTCTATTATAGCTTCAAGTGAGTCTAGTTTGGCACAAAAATCAAAATATGTATTTAAACTGAGTCCAGAATAGCTCAAAGTGAGTCTAGCTTGGCTTATAGTGAATCTGCTATGGCGTAAAATCAGTTTAATATGACGTAAAATGAGTTAAGCATAGTCCAAAGTCAGTCTAGTACGGCGTAAAGTGAGTCTAGCAATGGCGTAAAATGAGTTTAGTATGACTTAGCGTGAGTCTATTTAAGTTCAAAAAGAGTCTAATTAGGTTCAAAGTGAGTTAAGCGAAGTTCAGAATGAATCTAGTTCCTAAATAATTACACTTCTATTTTTAGAATGATAAGAGACTATCGACGACTAATCTACGTTGTTGCTGTTAATAAAAGGAGATTTAAACAATTAAAAAAAATTTGCAACTAGTTGATCTGAGCATGCGCATACTTTCTTTTTCTGTAATAGACTCAGTTTAAGTATTAATCGTGTTTTAGAAAGTGGGTTTTACTAAATCTTTCTTGAGAGGAAGCTCAAATTTCGTTTTAAAAAAACTTCTCTTCTCTTTCTATCAAACTTGCTTGATCCGAATTGATAAATACAGTGACAAGGCTCTAACCCAGAACTGTACATATAATTATTAAAGATTTTCGTAAGAAAATCTTTAGATGGCGCTGGAGGCTCATCCGCTTAATCTTTGTTTAAGTAAAGTCGTTGAAAGCTTCCGTAAAGCATTAAATGAATGCGCTGGAAAGTTGACGCTAGCAGCGCCCTTCGACGTCACTCGCGGAAGTACTCTCCATCTTTCCCACTCTCTTTCCATTTCTAAATAATAATAAAAAATGGAACTGCGTACCGATATAATATGTTTTTGAGGCCGAATTGAATGCGGAAGTCGTGAGGTAGGGATAAACAAGAGTGTGTTTAGAGCATGGTTGGTGCGCCATCTGGCGGGAGTTGACGTCGTTAACCTTTTCGTCTCTTCACCTTTAACCCTCGTACATCAGCCTCCCTCACTGCCTACCTACGTAACCTATGGTGATGAGGAGGAGGAAGTGATCTCGTCCTTAACTCTTTTCGTGTTCGCATCCATCCACCGCAGATGAAGGCAGCAGCAGGGCCGACCGGCGCTTAACGGGGACCCACAGATGGGAGGGTCTTTCGACGATTACGTCACGCTTCAAAAACAAAAAGAAAAATTATTATTTATTTAAAATAAGAAGATAAAAGAAGAAAAAGCTGCGATGTAATATATAAATTGTAGCGAAAGTTTTTCCGCTCGTTATTTATCGGTTTAGCAAAACTAATGCATTGACATCAATTTCATCCCCCCCGTCATTTATATCCCTCAGCCCACTCACCCTTCCCTCCCAACGTCTCTCTTCTCTTCCACTTCCTCCCCCGCAACGCAGACGCAGCGTATAAATTATACGTCGTTTATTTACGTCCGGAGAGAGCGAGAAAAACTCATGTTTTTTAAATATTTCTTCAAACGGTATTTTTATTATCCCCCTTTTTTTTTTTAAGAGTTGAGAGCGTCAAAACTTTTACAGTGTACATGTATTTTAGTGGTTGGTGTTGAGGGAGAAATGTAACCGCTAGAGGGCTGAAGGATATAAACGCCGTCGACTGCTATATTGGATGACTTTTCGTTAAACGTTAAAAAGCTACTACAGTACACTACAATATACGGTAGCAGCCTACACGTCTTTTTCAATGCTTTTTTTATGTCGTTGCTTCCAACTCAAGTGGATGCTGATAGAGGGCGCTGATGTAGATGCACGGGGGGAGGGAGGGGGGGGGGGGGAAATGACGCTTTATGCTAACGACTTTGAGAAAGACCGTAATAATAATAAGAGGGTTTTTATTTGACATTGAGAGTGAATTAGGAGAATCTTCTCTTTAAGACGGATTTACACTCGCTTCTCGGTTTGAATCTTTTCTTTACGTCTTCTACTGTATTTAGGATGGCTCAAAATGAGTCCAATTTCGGTCCGCTAGGTCGATGTGTTCTTTGGAATACTTGGCTTCAGCGGTGTCAATTTGGCTGGTCTGCCTGGTCGGGTGTTCCTGGGAATAACT
>JAQGAZ010002392.1:0-18185 GCA_034692225.1 Polydesmus complanatus
TCTGATTGGTCGAAAACGCCTCCCACACTAAATCCCTGCAATCTGATTGGGGGGTGCTACAAATCACTACACTACTCCCCGCACCGCAGATGTAGTAATTGCGGTAATATACGGTGGGACTAGGAGCAATATCGGTCCATTTCCATTTTTATTGCGAGTGTTATGTGTTAGTCGTTACGCAATTAATGTACCGGTAACGTAAAAAGCGCGACTAAAATATAGGTAATGGTTAGTGTTGGAAAATGGCAGGTGGAGATGGAGTATCATACCTCGAGCTACGTCACCTTCGCAACGTTGCATGTACTTTTTGTTCACGCTGTCTGTTTTCCACGCTTTGTTGCTTTGTACTCGATGTAATGATAGCAATAATATTACATGCGTGGATTTACGAGCGCACTCGTGTTTCTCCGTTGGATAATATTTTACGCTAAGAAGAAAAGGTGTAGCCTGAATTAAGTCTGTTAGCTTACAACATTGTATCTGACGCGGTGAATAGGGGTCCGAAACGGGGGGTTTGTCTGCGTTACCTAGGTTTGAACATGGAGTGCCTCGGTACACTGTGGATCCGAAACGTCAATGAAGGTGTTCCGATGCCTGTTTAGTCCTTCAAAATTTATGTTTATGTTTAAACTTTTTTTTTTGCCTTTCTATAATATTGTTGAACGAACGAGATAATCCCCCCCCCCTCCTCTTCTTCGTTTTATATAAATTTACGCAGCACTCTCACCACGTATATTAGTCGTAAATTAGCTTTATTCGATCGGTGGGGACAGTTGAATGGCTATCTGTTGAATCATCATCATATATTTTATGATAGCCCGTCAACAATTTCTAAAGAATATTTAACTCTCCTCAATTATTTGTTACGCGTACTTGCGTTACGATTTTTATTAAAACCTCGACGTTGTTTTCGTTAGTTACGGTGTCAGGAGCGGTCACACACAAGGGGGGTCGAAAATTGAAATTTTAGGTCTATATAAATGATTCTCGATTTTACGTTTTTTTTTTTTTTTGAAGTTTCGCTATTAGTGATTTGATATTATTGTGTTTCCTGTACCGGTAATTATTTTGTAGATTGGTTAAAACTTGAACAGTTTTATTCAAACATTTGTTTTGCTTACCGGTGCTGTATATATATTTTTAAAGTAATGTTTGCATTTTATTGAAAGTTCGGACATCTGGTTATGTTAAATAAATCCTTCGTTGGCGAAATCAAAATTCGCCCAATCTTAGCTATTGAAACACATTGTAAAAATTGGTTAGTTATGTAGCAAACATACAGAAAAGTTTTAAAATTGGAAGAAAATTTTAATATTTTAGGTTAAAAAAATAGGTACCGGTACTGCATTGTAATATAGATTTTTATAAAATCAATTTGATGACCATAAATGCTTCATTGTATATTAGCAACAATATTGCCTTGAATTTTGTTGCTGAAATTACTACAACTTTGTTTTATTTTTTTTTTTACTATTTTTTATAAAAAAAAAAAAATTAATGCAATATCTATTTAAATAAAATCTATAAATTATTCCTCGAGGTTTTAAATAGTTTCAAGTTTTATTATTCAGTATTTCCTATAAATAAAATTACTTTATAGTGTTTATTTTTTGAGTTTCTTTTTATTACCGAATTGTAATTCATGGTTTAGAGAAATTATTAAATAATTATCATTGAGGCAATATTATTATAGCTGGATACTGTACAATTTTACCGTACACATGCTTCTCAATCAAAACTTATACAGTACCGGTATAAGAGTTAATTTTCTGATTTATTTTTAATGCGGCACAAAAAAAGATTAGATAAACGTAAAATCGAGGTTTTCCCATAGCGATTTACTCGTACATGTATTACTTACTAGTCTTGTTCGACGGAACAAGTTTAAATAGAAATATTGAATGTGCATTACAGTGTTATGTAGTAGCCTACATGTTGGAAGGCACGAGAAGAGGTAAATCCTATAAAATATTGGGTTTGTTGGTATCAGGGGTTAAATCAAATATAAAGTCATTTCGTGCCATTAAAGTATGAGATAATATGACATTAATATGCGATTAGGAAAAATTTATAAATAATTTATCGATAGCGGTATAAAAATTAAAAAAAAGATTTCCAGTGTAGCACCACGACCATACGGTACGTTAAATTTTTAATTCAACTTTAAAAAATAAAATAAATAAATAAAAAAAAGTGTTATGAAACAAGGCATCGCAGTTCTAGGAACCACTCACGCTTCGTTCTCTCGTGTTTCCAAACAGCGTTCGCTTTTAAAAAGAGAACAACATTTAATTATGCAAATAGTGGAAATGATTAAAAACGCCCAAGCGGTTACAAGATAATGAGCGTGATACGGAGAGCTATTATTTTAGTTGCACGAAGCGTTGACGAATGAGATGCAGAAAAAGATGGCAAACCGATCCCAAATCCAACTTCAACTTTATTTCAAATCAAATGGGACTCCCTACAGTTTAGCATGTGAAAGCTGTCAGAGGACGCGATAAGAGCAAACTCCCAGCTGGTGCGGCGTCTTTGAATTCCTCCTCCTCCTTTTTTTTTTCTTCTGCTTCTCTCTTTCGCTCCTTAAGAATAAATTGGAGTAGAAGACACACACACACACCCCTAGCCTACCCAAGCCGGCCCCCGCTCCAAAACACCACCGGCCCTCTCCGTCTTGAACCGTTTGAAATGCTCTTCAAGTGCTTTTTCCTCCTCCCACCTTTCCTGCCCCGTTCCCCAGTTGACGATGACGAAAAGCGGTGGATGAGCTTCACGCTGGGCTGTTGATGGCTTCGGGGATAGATAAATGGGAGATGGGCGGGTGCGTTTACTCGGAAAGAGGGTTAAAAGACTTCAAAAGAACCGGAATCCTTTCTTCAAGTTTTGAATAAACTAAAACACTGAACAACATAGCCAAAACTCGCGCATGATGACGTACGTATATTTTGTACGTGTGGCGATACGTGTTGTGGAAAGAGACCCGAGCTCCGGGAACCGTTATTAGTGCCCTATGTGAGGCGCCATTTAATCGCTACTCTCGCTCCTTGCACTAACTTTGTTTTTTTTTTATTATTTATTATTATTATTTTTTTTTTTGCGGCGTCACACAAAAATCTAATTTATTTTATCAAACGACTCATTATTTATGGAGCGTTTTTTGTTTACGTGATAAGTAATAATTACCATGCTAGCTTTTTACTCCCTCTTGATTGTTATTTTTTTCACATTCCCATCGTCTCTTAACTCGGAAATATTTGCGAGACGCATTGTCTGGTTAATTTGGGTTTTGGTTAGTTTGCGCCATTATTTAAATATGTTTTTTTTTGAAAGTTTGATGAGTTAAATAATTAAAGCGCAGTACCTTTAACGCATTCTTTTTTCTCCCCCTGTTTCTCAAATAACACGTATCGGTCGGTGCAGATTTAGGATAAAGCTAAGTGGAGCAGTTAAAATTATTCACCGTAAATGTTAATTGAACTGGACGCCAGACATCTATTATTTAAGAAGAATTTAACTTGATAATTATTTTATTTTGTACGGATTGGTTTGGTTTTGGCTGTTCCATCCTAGCTGACCTAACGCAGTTTCATAGAGACAGCTTGAATGCAATTGTCGAAACAAATTTGAACTTTTGAGTACAAAATTAGTACCTAATAGTTATTATTTATGTTAGTTATTTGGATACCGGTATTTTTTTTTTTTAACATTTTGAATTTTTTAACGATTATCACTAACATAGTACTGGTATAAAAATAGTAGGCCAATAAATAACATTGGAATAAATTGTACATGTACATCATCTAACGCTAGCAAGGGCGGTGGAGAGCCAGGGTGTAGGCCAGAAGATCAATTAATTATGTGCAAAGGAATCTTAAACATGATTCAGAATTATTTAGCTATAATGTACGAGCACAGTATAATATTATTGTAGTTGGCATAAATGATAAATTAATTGTCGAGTATTCATAAAAGATGACATTTTGATGAATTACTCTCGACGCTTCTTTGGAAGTATTTAAAGTTGAAGACAACTTCTAGGCTTGATTAATATGAGAACTAAATTTAATACACAATTTTTAATGATAATTTACAAAACGTTAACACGTGTTGTCATTAAAATTATTTTAAAAATAATATTGTTCGCTGTTTGTGGTTGTTTTTCTTTTTAAATAAAGATAAAATAATCTGCGTGGGATGTAATGTACTTGTACTTAAAATGCATATTATATTACCGTACTTAATTTGTAGAAAAAAAAGTGTGATTGTAAAATAATGATGTGCAAATTTTTAAATAAACTTGGGCGTGTTTAGATAAATGCAGGCTGAATAGTGCGCCATAATATCCTCTATTTGATTTTACAACCAAAAATAAAATAAAGTTTTAAATCATGCATGTTTGACACTCTTTCTATTACATGTAGGCTTATAGCCATTTAAACTGAGATGTTTTAATTGTTATAATGACGAATGATTTGGCACGAAAACAGCACACATCGTCATCATTTGAGCGCTTATTTTATTATATTATGCGCAATTGCAATTGGTTTTAATGACCATCAATTGAAGAAAACAAATGAATAGCTCGCTATTTAGAACAAACTAATCAAATTACAAGATAATATGCAATTGTAGAAAAAAAAAAGCATGTAAGATTGATATGTTTTAAGTATTTCTTCCTAACGACGAAGCTTTTATTAACTCAATGTGGTTGCGTAAATGTACGTTATGGTTGCGGGAGTGTAAGCACTTTTTTTTTACTATTAAATTTAATATAACTTTGCAATCATACGTTAACGGCTTTAACAAAATATCTATTACTTTATCTATACAGAATTACCTAAAAATGCCGAACGATTTTAGCTCAATATAATGTCATATTGAATTTCATGAGTAAAATGAAGCTTCAAGTTTATCTTCGCATTTTTTTTTTTTTTCGCGTAGGCTTACCATTTATTTTATTCGCTAGTAATGACTTGCGAGAGATAACTTGAATAGGGCCAATAAAAATTTGAAAAGTTCTTGATGTCATCTAAAAATAATTATTTTTTTTAAACTTCTGTCATTCTGGTTCTATATTTTCATAAATAATTATTTACGGTACTTGCAATAATTTTTATTATGTTATGTTAAACTCCTAATTTTGATTACATGTAATTTAATAATTATGAGCTTAAATTTTCATAAACACTTTTACAAAATCAATACCGGTACTTCATAGTTACCTACAACATCTGTATTTTTTTTTTTTTTTTTTTTTTTTGCCTCAATGGAGTCCTATTATATTTTTGAAAAAATGATTTTTGAGTTCTGTAACCGCAGAAAACAGAGTTATTTAATTTTCTTTACAATTTTTGTATCGTGCGTTTTAAAAAATCGAAGTTGGGGATTTGATCAATAACAAAAAGACATTTTACGGTTATTTGTCCAAATGGTAGGACGATGAAGGCGGGCATCTCCAGGAAATCATCTTTGGTTGACAGATTCTTGCTCCGCTGCAGGCTCCACGCCATTGTTTACATATTTGCCAGTCATCGCCTTAGCACAAAGGGAACCGCGCATCAAAACTGCTTACTTTTTCTTTTTTTTATTCGAACTTTTATTCACTCAGTTTTTCAAATTTAGTTTTTTTTTTTTTTTAGGTGGGTTTTGTTTTAGCGCTTGCATGCTTTGCCGCATAAAGTACATACTACATTCTTCCCTTCCTTTTCACTTTCTCTTTCAACCTGGTTGCTTCTGAACGGTGATTTTTCACAGTCTAAAGGAGTTTGTTCATGTTAGAAAGAATACTGATTGAATACTCATACAACCGAAGTTGATTTTTTTTTTCGTGTGTTGTTAACTCGCTTTGTTTTTCTTTTCGAATTTGTTTGAATTAAACTGGCGGAAAATTCGAAGAAAATCGGTAGAAAGACCATCAAACTTTGATTTGAGGGGGTGGCAGAAAGCGTCTTAACCCAGTCGTAAACGTACATATACCTAGGCTCTTCAAACAAGTTCATATTTTGATTTCGAAGGAGAAAACCACTCTTTTCTATAGCTTTGCTACCAGCTATGTTCATTAGATTAACTTAATAAAGTTACACTCTTTGAAAGTTGTGAAAGTTTAAGAAAATTGTTGCATCAACCTTGATATTTTTCGATATTTTTTTTTTTTTTTTTTTAAATTGCAATAATAATAATTATTATATTATTGTAATAAAATACATGTTTTTGATAATAGTTTATTGCATATTATTAGCAAAATAATTATGTTTGTAGGTCAATAAAATATCTATCGCGCTTTAAAAAATAATTTTTTGGCAATAATTAACTAAATAATGTAATAAAATTAATATTTTTCCTAATAAATATTTTATAATTAATTTTTAAAATAAAAGTAAAATTTGACGTTATGTTATAAAAACTACTACAATAATATAATTATTATCATTATTTAGCATTTATTTTTGGTTCAAATATGCGTAATTATTACCGTGACGGCATTTGTAGTGTAAATATTATTGTGCCAATTGTTATATAAAGTTATTTACGTCATAGTCTTATTTATTGATGACGCATGGCGTTAATAATTTACAATATTGTATTTATAGGCGCAATTTAAATAACTTTATTTGTGACCTAAATAAAATCAATACTGTGAATTGAGTTTAATTTACGAATCTAATTTTCATTTGCAAGTTATAGTTAGCAATTTTAGTAAATTTGTACGACTGTTTAATATAATTAATAGGTTTTAAGCCTACATAAATATCTTTATTTTTTTATTATGTCTAGTTTTTTTTATTATTATTAAAAAAAATGTTAAATTGACATTTGAAAATTTGTGATTAGTGATTTGAGAACGCAAAACAAGCTCGTAGGAAAAGGGAGTGGCGACATAATACGTTCAATAAAAATGTCATAAAGGTGTCAAATTTTATATCCAGGCAGCCAAAAAGTACTTAAAAATATCTTAAAAAGTAATTAAACATGCTACATGTTAATTTCGCAGCGTAATTGTATCTAAAAAATGATTAAAAAAAAAAAAAAAGAAAAGAGAATTTCAACCTACACTGTAGTCTCGTTTAAAATGCACCAATGGAGAGGTATGGTGATAAAATAATAATTATTACGTGTCTACGCAATTTTTTTTTTTTTTTTTGCAAGTTATTGAAGCTTTTCTCTGTACAGTAATTATTTACAAATAACGAGCGAAAACATCAGCCCAGGTACACAATCGTAAAAACGATTTAAAAATACTCAACGTAATAATACTTGCCATAAATCAAAACTTGATCATTATTATTCGACTGCTACGTCTAAAGCTCATAGAAAAAGTGTGATATCATATTATTATTCTAGTTTTTAAGGTTTAAAACTTACTACTGGTAGTCGAACGATTAATTACTGTACATGTATTATAAAGATTGATCATGAGTTGTAAACCAAAGGGATGCGAATACGATTTCGAAAAGCTTATTTTTATAAGAGCGTGAAGCAGCTATTTTAATATGAATAGCCCGTGTGAAAGGAAAAGTAATATAATATTTTTGTTTCGAGACAAAAGTCAATTTAAACGTGTTTTCAAGTTCAGTTGTCTTGTTTTTTTGTTTTTTTTGTAGTCTTGGTAATACGCGATAGAGCGAGAATTTCGGCCGAATGGTTGTCAACCGAGGGGGTATGGTATGAGACGATAGTACCGCGCAGAGCACTCGGCCTATTATTATTATACACCGGGATGAGTCGGGTAAAACTCTTCTTATATTACGCCATTTTAACACCCACCTTATAATTATAGTCTTCCCGCTGATTTACATGCTTGTGTGATTTTTAATAAAACTACAAAAAGCCTACACGCTTTTAAGCTTTGTTAATTTTCATTTCCTTTGCGCCAAAATCAATCACGTGTTCAAATGTTACAGCCCCGCGTATATTTGGCCTTTTTTTTTTCTATTTTTCTTTCTATTATAATAGATGAAAGTGGCAATTTTTTTTAAAAAAAAGTTTTATTTACCCGTATCTCTTTTTCTTGTTAAAGTTTATAATACATTTCAAAAGGTTTAAAATCTTTCTTTTTAAATTCTTGAAGTTATACAAAGCTTAAACTTTTTTATTTTATTTTTTATTTTATAAAACTTGTAAAGGGACTTAATTTTTACCTTTACCAGTAATTAACTCTTGTTTAAATTAATTTATTCAGAATCGGAATCGCATAACATAGGCAAATAATACCTGTACAGAAAATGTAATTGCATTTTTTTTCTCGGGTAAATCAGTGCTTTTTTACCTGGTCATGACGTCATTAGAATTATATCAGATAAGAAATTTAATAAAAAAAAAATTTTTTTTTTATGTTATCAGAAGTACAGTACAGTACTGCACAATGATAAGATAAGAAATGTATGAAAAAAAGTTGTGTTTGTATTTTTACATTTTAAAACTTTTAAGCAAATTTTTTTTGTCTTCTGTTTTTGAAATACAGCGCATGTAGGCTATTACGTTTTTTGTGCCAATTAGAAAGTTCTATCGTTTAACACTGCATTATTTTGCGCGTAAAAAAGAGCAAAAGCGACGACACTCATTAAATGATGATAAATTACTCAAACAAATGGACATCGCACTCGACTGGCAATAACACGCAGCGTGTGTGTATATTAGCATCATCCATGGTGGAGATGATGTCACGTAAGCACCACCACCACCAACTCCTCGCGTACTACTATCAAAATAATAATAACTAGGAACAGCGTACGTCATCTAAACAGCAGAAATAACATTTGATCATGAGTTGAACGCATGCAACAAGGTTAATGTGGGTTGGACTTGACTGTTGAAACGTAGATTGGTGGATGTTTTAATCAATTTACACCATTCATCATAACTCATTCTTTTTTTTTCTTTTCCAAACTGACACTATAATCGCTTATTAATTTCAATCCTCCTGCAATTATTATTTCCGAGACAACAGGATACGTCTTTCTTATTTTGAGAACGCCGTATATAACCGGTGACACGTAAATCTGTATTTTTATGGTGTTATGCATAAAGCTATACCTATGAGTATAAATAAAATGTTTAAAGGGCAATATCAATTTTTAATAAACGTTGGTAGCTTTGAGCAGTACACTGTCCAAATGTGACGTTGCGACCTTATTGTTACGGTATTATTTTGTCTCTGCAACTTCCATCATTTTTTTTTTTTTTTGATTTATAATATGCGGAGATTCCTTGAAATGAAAAACAAAGTAGCAGAAATTTACCGTAGTTTCACGTTATCTTTGAATCGTATTAAATTGTGACAAACTACGTCAATTTTATTTTTTTTTTGTTGTGTTTTTAATAAAAATTCCCTTTTTTGATAAAGTTTATTATTATTTTTTTTTTCTCTTCAATTTCTGTTTAAATATGAGACGCATCATTGTGTTGTCGACATTTTGATGTCAATTCGACTATCTCGTTTGTTTCTCTATCTGACAGTTATAAATTGATTACTAGAATGCTGGAGAAGTCATAATTTGTAAACGATGTATACAGATGCGGATGTTATTGTCCTCAAAGTTCGTTGGATCGGATGAGTCACCTTGGATTCAAACAGGCTACGCTTTTGTCTACTCGTATCACATTATTTTAACATACTGCACAAAAACGGATAGAAAATAAATCGCTGGGAGAATTTTTTTTTTTGATGGTAATTTTATTGCAAATTCTAGTTAAAATATAATATTCGGGGATTTTTGTTGTTGTTGTTGGTTTTTTTTTTTTTTTTTGACTGACTTATATTTATTGTATGTCTAGTCTGCGTTACAAGGGCACTCAACTTTGAATTGCAAATGGTTAAATTGGGCGAATAAAAGAGCTCGTATGGATATGATTGACACTTAAAAGTATCTTTTTAAATATTATGTCGTAATTTTAAAGACAACGTTATTAATGGGCTTATTTATCAGTAGATTATTGTTGCCGACTATGTAATTTTTCTAACACGTGAAACGTCACAAGGATGTCATTTTTAGTACATGTACTGTAATTTATTAATAGGCTACTCGTAATTCTTAAAAACACTATTAATACAGTATCTGATTTAAATTTAATAAAAAAAATATTACAGTATAACACTACTTTTATGGTACAAAAAATATTAAAAAAAAAAAATTTAAGTATTATTATGACTGTTTTTTCTATTTATCGTGAAATTAAAAATCGTTATAGCTTCATTAATCAAAATCAAATCTTAAGAATGTAAAAGATGACAAGTTAACAGCGTAAATTAGATTAAAAATTTTTATTTACTTTTGGTCTCGTAGCTGTTGAAATTTAAAGGAAAGCTGGAAAATAATTTGTCAAAATAACTGCAATATAATATTTTTTTTTGATGACGTACCGTACAAGGTGTATTGGAGGAAATTAAAATTGATAATTTTATCAAACTAATATTTACAAAATGTTGAGGCTATAAAAAATAAACAATCGAATTTTTTTTTTTTATCAGTAATAATTTTGACATTAACATGGCCGGCCTCATTATTACACTATCTTCGTAGATACAGTAATAATAATTGACGTTCGGCATTGGTTTTATCAAAATATTTTTTGAAATGCAATTGATCGTCAAGTGCATTTATCTGTCACCCACCACATTATTTATTGTGATTGAAAGTAAGTTAAATCTTAAAACATCGATCAATACACACACGTTTTTTTTTTTTTGGTTGTAGATATAAGCACAGTACTCGAAATTTCTTTACCGAATATACATACAATCTGTAAAAAGTAAACCTTGATTTTACTATACAAGTGTTTATGGATAATCATTTTTTTTTTCTTCAAATATTGATTTTTTTTTTATTATTATTTTTCCACCTGACGTTTGATAGATAGGGTGCCTGGGTGGGAATTTCGACATCCAAATGAGTTTGAATGCTTGTTTTTTTTTTTTTTTTTTTTTTGAATGTCATTTACACGTTAGTACTAAGAAATGCATCGCCTATTTTTCTTTTTACACAAATCCAAAAAGAAGAAGAATGATCCTTGCCATGGAATTGTTCGCGTGAGAGAAAAGCGGTATGAATGTGACGTCAATAACTTCACATTGTCGAAAATTTGAGCGAGAGATAATACACCTGTACAACGCCGAGTAATTATACGTCTGTCTGACAGTCTGTTGACAGCCCTCTCTAATACAATTCTTTTCGTAGGAGACTCAATTGACGAGAGCTTTCTTTGATCGCTTACTACTTGATTTTACACTTTTAAACTTCTCCCATTTTACATTGAGAGGGTTTTTTTTTTCTTTTCTTTTTTGCGTGGGTTTATTTTACATTATGTCGTTTTTCTACCTATACACTGTACTAGTAGAGAAATTTTCAGGTGGATTTCTACAAGATAAATTAGTAAATTTAGTAACTCGGGGGGGAAAATAATGTTGTTTATTATAATAAACATTAAAAAAATATATTTGAATTATAATTTCTTAATATTTAAATGCCTTTCAAATGCGTTGGTTGGGTTTTATTGGTTTGTAAGAGGTGTAATTAAAATGATTATTTACGCTTCGAGTCGTTGTTATTTTTTAAAGTGCTGAAATTTTAATTGTTGAAAGTATACGATAAGTATGTTGTCATTCCAGCTATAAATAAAAAGTTAAACAGTAATAAAAATAACTGGTTTATTTTTACTAGAGCCTGATAAAATAGGTTGAAAGTTTTATTAAAAAAAACAAACACATGAAACCGTGATTAAAAATAAGTATCTAATTCTTTTTTTTTAAATATACGAGCCAACCCGGTGGTTAAGCTTAATTATAGCCTGTTGCAACATGGCATTAATGTTTCATTAAATGCAAATTAGACATTAACTTAAAACTTCTTTTTACAGCGAAGTTGCGATTAAAATTAAATTAAATTTATTAGATTACGGTATTTTTATTTAGTTATTTATTTATTTTTTCCTGTTTAAAATGTTTAAAAGTTGACGGCACTTTTTCGAAGGTGTAGCTTGTTTGTTACAGAACTTTGCGCGTTTGGGCACTACATAATACATTTCAAAACTTTTGCTTAGGGACATCAATTTGCTGGCATTAAATAAATTATTTAAAAGAATTCGTCAGCGTTAACGGAGACGAGAAACAAAAAGAGAAAATAAAATGTGATGAAATAATGGGTCAAAAGGGTTAACCCTTACCTATAATATAAATTACACTCTGATTTATTCGCAAAAATGAGACGCAAAATTTTAACAATATTAATATTGATGATAAAGGTTGAATTGGCCTTAATATGTATGAGAGTAATTGGCACCATGAGAATAAATAAAAATAGAATAAATTGCCCGTTTCATTTTTGTTGTTTCACATTTATTCTTTATGAACATTTTTAATTCATTTTTTGAAATTTATTCACAACTAATGATTACGGAATTGCATGTAGCAATAAAATCAAATCAATAAATAGGCTATGATGACCAATCCAAGTCTTGTTAACTTTGTTAAATTTTTTGCAAATAAAACACGAAAACGATGCAAAAAAAAAAAGCCCTGTAAATAATGCTCAGATTATGTCCGTTCTACTGTATTATTTTTACTATTTAATTTTGAAAGATTGTTATTTTCTACATTTTCATTTACAATACCGGTAATTAAAATATTCACCGGGAACATCATATATATTCCAGATTGTCACATTTCAACATCGCAATTTGTAAATCGCTAAAAGTTTGACCCTTTGGGTAATTCAAGAGAATATTCTGATATGGGCACGTTTCATCATATTTTTAAGTACCTACCAAATTCTACACCGATGATGCGAGAGCATATTGGGATGGTTGAATTGAATTTGGAATGTCGAGAGTTGTTTTTTTTTCTTCTTCTGTAAATGCGAGAATCTACTGTTACCTGCATTGATATTCTTCACCACGCTACCAGATTAATGTAACTTTTATGTTTGCTTACTTGTAAAGCGAAACTAAGCGACTGACATGAATTTCAATTTTGATCTCAAAATATCTTAGTTGTCTACGATAGAGTGGACTTGGTAATCGCACTCACACACACATATTATTATACAGTACAATATAATTGGCAGTTACGGAGGTAGATAGGAAAGAGCAAGGAGCGGTAACGAAAATGTTAATGTAGGTGTGATTGACAAGCATCAAAGTGCACAATTTAACCAAATGGCAGAATGATTTTCTACTATTAATATAATTTTTTTTTATTTTATTTTTACATGTTTTTTTTTTCTCTTCTTCTTCTTCTCCTTAACACATTAAAAAAAATAAAAATAAAATAAACACAGAAATTAAATGAATGGTAGGATGCCCACGTATATGTTGTTGTTTTATAAGGTCGAGCGTGTTAGTTGTAGACAGGGAACAAGATAAGGCTTTGAAAATCGTGACATTATATTTTGATGAAAAGAGAATATAGCGAGAAAGATGAAGGAAAACCCCCTGTAGTGGGGCCAATTTTACTCCGGTAGATCTCCCGCAGAGCTCTCACTCAAATTTATTTTCTGCTCGTTTTCTTTGATGCTTAACTTCTGATGGTTTCGTCACGGAGAAATTTTCAAGCGTTTGTAATTTTCGAGGTTGGAAAAGTAGTGTGTGTGTTCGTAAGGGGGGGGGGGGGGGATGGAGAAAAAGATTGGAGAAAGGGATGCAAGTTAGGAAGTAGGAGGTGGTGATGGCTATGTTGTTTTTTTATATTATTATTTTTTTTTTTAACACAAAAATGTTTTTTTTACGTACTTTAAATCTGCGAAAATCAGACTGGTTTCTATTTTCTCGCTGTGATTATGCACTTCTTTCATTTTCACCTTTTCCATGTTATAACTTACTTGTACAATTGGAATCGCACATTGTGTATTTTGAAAGAGAGAGGAAAAAAGATTGTACATGGGAACACGGCACCTAATTCGTCACGTTACCGAGCTAATTCCGTGCATCCTGTGTACCTGGAAAATGAAGAAAATGTTATCACACGGCTACTTTTTTTTTTTTCTATTTCAACTCGCCACACACCTGAATTATTTGATGTTTATATTAACAATTACTCCGTCATTGTTTATTCACTACCACTTACGCGTTGATAAATGCGCATTCATAAAGTTTTCTTAAAGGATGTAACGTATGTTTTGGAGAAATTTCCATTTTTTTTAAAAAAACAAAACTTTTTAAAAAACAAAACTTTTCCATATCAATTACTTTTTGCCAAAGGAGAAAGTTATTAAAATTATTATAAAGGACATTAAAAGTGCAAATTAAACCAATTTTAATTAGGTGGCACAGTATGGTATTTTGAAATTAAATAGCGAGCGTTTTCTTTCGCGATACTTTAACATCAAAAGTGATGAACAGAGTTTGAAGAGGTCTGATAACGTCCTCATTAATTTTTTTTTTAATGTAGATATTAATTAATGGAACGTAGTAATTAATTATTAATTAATTGCGCAAAAAAGTAATTTGCTCGTAGTCTTTTGAAAATTAGCTGCTGGAAGTCAATTTCGTTTAGCATTCAATAAAAAAGAATTGTTAAAGGTGTAGCCTACATGTATTGGCAATGAGATGCTAGTGGAATGAGAAACACATGCGAATTACTTGCACGTTGGCGCCATGAGCCCAGTCCATGGCGTAGCCTTGGTTGGCTTGATTCTCGGTCACTGGCCATCGTTACTTCGATCATCGTCTTGTCAAATTTAACTCTTCTCGCTAAAAAAAAAATAAAAATAAAAACTCTTCGCAGTCAAACGATATAATTAAGGTGAAGGCAATTTGATAACCATTTTAGTCTAATAAGTGGTTTGGGTGCAAACAACGTTCACAACACTGAAATCAGCAGTGTCTTTCAAACAAAAGCAAATGCACTTACCTGAAACGCGAGTTAAATGTACAGGGAGAAAAGGTGCGGGGTAAAAAAAAAAAAAGAGAGAGAGAATTACAGCTCGGTTAAAGGTGTATACTCGTCGGCGCCTTTTTTTGACGTGTTTTATGATAGTAATTGTCTCGTAAAGATCACTTTTCCGTCAGCTATTAACGTCACGATGAAATTGTTCGCCACAACCAAAATAATAAAAGTAAATGCAGGTAGACGCAACGCAATTGTGACCAGGTTATGCCAAGCGCGATGATAGAACGACTAGACGGCTGAAATCTAATCATAACTGATTGAATTTTTCTCATCCCGCATTATTTGAATTATTAACGTAGTAATTAACGCAGGGCTCCACCGAAAATTGATTTTATCGTCTCGTAGCTAGTGGTAGTTGCTGCACTTTTTTTTATGTAAACCATGCTTAAAAACAACCTTGTATATAAGACCTAAACCTGAATGAACGAACAAAAAGTGTCTAACGCCGAAATGGAAAGCATTTTGAGCACCAAAGCTATTATAAACACTGCGGATTAAGCTAACAAAAACCACATTGTTTGAAAAAATTTAAAGGAAAGTGAAAATGAGAAAGCAAAAAGGGGAAAATTAGTGCAATCGTAGTCACTGTAGTCTACTGTTTTTAATTACATATTGTATTCTGTAACTGCTAATTTTAATGCCTTTGCACTTCTAAGTGGAGGGAGGGTCCACTCAATGACTGCTGCCAGTGTAAAGTTTGTAAATGCTTTAAAGTTAATTATGAGACCAGTGTTAATGAATGAAAAATAGCTGGTCAACGTAGCTAATATAGCTTGCAACGTTATCTCTTTTTTTATTTTTAACACAGCCATACAGGAGCCCAATGCTAGTGACCCATGCATGTTCAAATTGCACTGCGAACTCATCAACCACTTAAAATTGATTACAGCGCAGTGAACTGTATTATAAATATGTAAAATGCAGTATTATTTTCAATAGTTTTGTGGCTTATTATTTTTTAAATGTTTTACTGGGTGAGTCAAATGAAACCCTTAAAGGTGCTTTTAAGTGAAATGGAAAAAGAGTAAGGTTTTCAGTTGACAGATTCATGCATTGTTTCTTTATTGAATTCCCTCGATAAAGCGGAAAATTATTGTTAGGAGCGAAAACGATAGCTGGTTACCCCACGATTTCGCCTTAAACAGGTTTTACTGTTCATATTTATTTTTTATAACTTTATATTTTTTAGATTTTTCGACTGTAGTAATTGACCAAAAAAAAAAATCTGACAAAATTATGAATAGTAGCGTATAACGACGACGCGGCAGTGGACCGAGCGGCCATCTTCACTGTTAATGACGTTGCCCTCCAATTCCAATGCAAAACGCGTTTGGACAATGGCCTGGACTGGGCCATGGCCAGAGGGGCTTCCTGCAGCCTCCTCTTTCAACCCGACCTCGGCTCTGACCATGTGGCCATCTTATTCGATGGCTGTGTCCACCACTGTTGCCGACCGGAAGCCAACCGCACCATTGTTCAAGTTTGTAATAATGCCGCAATCGACCGCTTCCACCAACTTATGACCGCCTGGGACCCACCCCCTGGAGACATACTGTGGCTGAACCTTGAACATGCAGTAACAGCGACTCTGACCACCGTACGCTACTGCCCTGAGGCCACGCGCCCCTGGTGGACAAAGGCCCTCACCAACATGAAGGCCTTTAGACGCCGCCTTTACCATCAATGGCGGATCGACTCCTTGGTCACCAGCGAAGTTGAATACAATCGCTTCAACCTACACTACCGGAACTCACTCCACACTGCACGCTCCACCTATCTTGCTAAACTCCAGTACCAACGTATTAGCGTTCTTTGGCAGGTTCAGCGTAACCTGCGCCGCGCATATGTTGTCCCTAATAATGATTTTATTTCAGCCAATGCTATTGCCCAATTTTTCTCGGAGGTCGCGGCCCTTGAACCGGAACCGGAAGTACTCCATGGCCCGGACTGCGCAACAGCTTGGGAGCCACGGCCAATCACGCTACCCCTTCTTCAGGATTATATCCGCCAGATGAAGTGGGGGGCCCCCGGTAATAGTGGGGTAACCTTGCGCCATCTGCGCGCCCTTCCCATTCGGGTCCTCCAAGCGATAGTAAAAGACTTTAATGTCCGCCTCGAGACTGGTAGGCTCCCCCCCTCTTGGAAATGTGGAACAATCGTTCCCATTTACAAGGGGGCGGGACCACGATCGGCGCCGGGCTCCTACCGCCCTATCACTCTGCTCAATCTTGAGAGCCGCCTCTTTGAAAAACACCTTGAGGCCGAGCTCCGAGCGAAAATTGAGGGAGATAGAGAGCTCCCGGAGGGGCAGCATGGTTTCCGGTGGGGGAGGGGGGTTTACTCTTGCCTGACGGAAGTGAATCACTTTATTTCTACCAACCGTATCGATGGTAGAGCTGTCTTGCTCGTGCAACTGGATGTCCGCAAAGCTTTTGACTCACTTCCGGTTTCTGTAATTATGTTGGAATTGGACAAACTCGGGCTCAGTCGCAAAACCATGCTGCTCTTTCGTGAGTATCTTGTGGGGAGGAAAGTTAGAGCACGTCTGGGGGAGGATGTCTCTGGATACCACCTCGTGAGAGGAGGGGTGCCCCAGGGGTCCTCCCTTGGCCCTCTGCTCTACATTCTCGCCACCCGCGGTGTTTTTGGACTGCCGCTTGGAGGTCGAATCTTGGGTTTCGCTGATGACTTATACATTCTATACTCCCTCGATGAAACGGACGAATCCTTCGCGCGCACCACAATGACCATGCGCGCCGACCTGAATTTGGTTACTAACTTTTTCAATAGCTTAACAATGACCCTCCAATCAGAAAAAACAAACGTGATTCTCTTTGGCTCCCACGCTTTTGCGCGCCGCGCCATTAATCAAGGAATACCGGTAGGCAAGGTGTTACTGCGGGTTGTTGACTCCCTTCGGCTACTTGGGGTCATCTACGACTCTGCCCTCTCTTGGGACCGTCACATTGACCACGTCATAATGAAATTGCGCATGTTACTTTCAATTAGTAAGCGGTACCGCTTCTCTCTCAGCGAAAGAAATAGAGTAACTTTGTTTAAACAAACGGTTTTGGCCACCCTGAACTACGGCCTAGGGCTCTGGATGCCCACCTCCGTGTACGCCATGGACCGCCTCACTGTTGCCGTCAACAATTGTTTCCGTAGCATGTTTTTCGTGCCCTTTCGCGACCACGTGACCCCTACTTACGCTGCTGTTGACCTCCCCCACCCTTACACCTATGTATGCCGCCGTATTTTGCGTTTTACCTATATCACAGTGCGCAAGAAAAAGCATATTTGCGAC
>JAQGAZ010002393.1:0-18178 GCA_034692225.1 Polydesmus complanatus
AGATTATTATCGCAGGTAAATCGCCCTTCTAACCCTAACCATTCTTCGCTTATACTTAACTTAAGCTCCACTTAATTACATTTTTAAGCTTCACTCATTAGTATGCAGGTCGACAATCGTAGACTATTTACGAAACGATAATAACATCTTGGTCATTCCAAAGAAAAACTTCAGTACCGGCATACAATGAGCGTTGAAATGTATTGTTTTCGAAATAGACATAACTATAATGTTTATAGTTTATAGAAGGGAAGGGTATTAATTACGGTACTTTTAATAAGAAAAATTATTGGTTAATAATATTAATGTAGAGCATTATAATCACCGTTTATGCGAAATCTTCCAGCGTTTTTTTCCACTTTTCAAACATTGAAGAGTTGATTGAAGTTTATTTAATTACATTTAAAAATTTGCTATTTTTAATGCTTTATACATTTTTTCAAAAATACTTTACTAATTCTCTGTGTTAATTTTATTAACGGGCATTTCGTGTTTAATGAGAACTGATTTATTTTCAGTACTAATTTATTTTGTTTTCCCGTTTTTAAAGTTTTAATTTGATTTTAGTATTTAACATTTTAGTGGAATTTATTGATTTTCACGACTTTTGTTTAAAATTGTAAAATGATGATCATAGATTCAGGCGCTTTCTAAGTTCTTTAAATTACTTTAAGAATTTTTTTTAAATGGGGAAACTATTTTTTTCTATCAATTAACTGGCTTTTAGATTTTACTATTATTGTTAACATCAACATTGATAACGTAATCTGTTGGCTTTAATACATTTTAAAGATGTTTTTTTTTTACTGATTTTGGTTACCGTATGTTTAAAAAATTTTTAAAAATTAATTTTGAGATTTATATTTTAAAATAAGCGTTAAATTATCTATTCAAAAGAATGACAAATCCTAGATTTTATTTAATTATAAAATACAGTATATATAAAAAAAGACTTGCTTTAAAAGTGAAGGGGAAAAAGTTGTATCACGTTAATTCCTTACTCTTTTTTGTTCGGCGTTATTCTCGCGTGTAAGTGGCGTCATCTTAAGAGACGAGCAAATCTCTTACGTAATTGCCGTCCTTTGATTTAGTTTTGAAAATGCATTTAATTAGCTGTAAGTTAAAAGTTGTTGACACCAGTTTCTTTCTTTTTGACCTGTAGGTGGTGCCGTGATCACTACACCTCCTCAAAACGTCACCAAATTGGAAGGCAGTAAAGCCGAGTTTATCTGCGTGGCTCAAGCGCTTCCGGGCAACATTACTTACAAATGGTAAGGGTTGGTCCATTTTACCTTCTTAATTGGATCTTCCTCGTATACACCTCCCACTCATTCTCTTTCATTCCGTCTCTCGAAGAAAAGAAATAAAGAGACAAAGATAGATATTGTATTGAGAGTAATCGAAATTGTGTTTGCTCGTTGCAGGTATCGCAACGATGTCGATATAGTGGAGCTTCCTTGGCTGGTAAGTCGGGCCATCAAGAAGAACGATAAGATGCTGGTGATCGACCCGTTAACCGCCGATGACCCCGGAAAGTACACGTGCGAGGTGACCAATGGGATCGGCACGCCACAGTCCGCTTCCGCCTATCTCGACGTCGAGTGTAAGTTAAATTATTTTTGCTTCTCATTATCGTTAATTAAGAGCGAATTTTGAGCTTGACTAATTTAAAGACTTAACTCAGGTTTAGCGGTGATAATTTAGCTAAATTAACAGTAGGACTTTCATTATTCCGAGTAATTTGCGACAAGTGCGTTTTGGATTATCAAATATTCGAATGAATGGATTAAGCGCATTTAGATGTGGGAAAACATAAAAATTAAATAAATAGTTATATTGCAGTGTAATTTATGTTAATGATTTTTTTTTATAAAATATTGTAGACTTAATTAACTCTTGATTACAAAAATGGCATACTTCGTTTAATATAATGATGAGCAGTAAACTATCGAATTAAGGAACTTTAAAAGAATTTTGAGTTTACATTTTTAAAATGCGGAGAGCATTATTTTTCTGATTAAATTATTTTATTTAAGTTAAAAAATGCACATTTTTCGTCGTTAGGACGCGATTACAATTTGATTTAATTTTAATGGATTACGTAGCTAAGTTGAAATTTGGTGTAACTGGATAATCTTTTCAGCAATAATTATTAATTCTTTAAATGTGGGTTTAAATTACTGTAATTGAATCGGTAGCTATAAAAATGGAAATCTGTAGGCTAATTAAATATTAAAAAAAAAAAAATTAATGGAGTTTATTTGCAAAAGGGGCCTGTTTTGAAATTTTGATTTTTCATTTTACGTAGTTACCGGTTTAGTTTAAAATTGATCTTATTGCTTATTATTCTGGAAAATCAGATAATTGGGTTTTAATACAATTATTTATTTAATGTGTTTTATCACGGAGCGAGTATTTTGCATTGAAATGGATGTTAAAGCATTTGTATAATTTGTAGCCGATCTGCGAGTATTTCAACTTGCAAAATTTATTCGGATCATTGTTGAAAATTTGTGAGCCTAAAAGAAAATCTAAATTATTAAAGTAAATAAGAATTTGGGTGGTTTTCGGGTTGCTATAGTATAGAGGAGAGGGAGAGAAATGACGGCTTTTAATAATAGTAATATAACTTAAACCGCATATTATTGTTGTTAAAATCCGCTTAAGGTGAGCGATGGATTGTACCCGAATGAGGTGTATTTTCATTCAAAAGCATTGCTGAAGCCTTCATCCGTCTATTCTTCACTGAGCAGAATCAGCTTTTGTGTCGAAGCACAATCGCAGCTTTACTTGTGCTTTTTTTTTTTCAATTTCCATTATTTTTTTTCATCTTATAAATTTTTTTTTTCTTTGAGTTTTTTTATTTTATTTTTTTTATTTTTCGCTTTTTCGATGTAAATATTTGAGTAGAACGACTTTTCCAGCTGACGTCTTTCCTCTTAAGCTTTGTTTCTTCTAAATAAACAAGATCAATACACACACACACTCTGTCGGGATAGAAATTTGTACACGGGAAAAAAACCACTCGCAAAACTTAAGCTTTGTACACATTCTCATTCTAATGTAACTTTCTACTTTACCATTCTTATCACGCTATTTAGGATACACATGTGCATTGAAAAAGGAACGACTATGCAATCGCTTTCAACACACTCGTCCGAGTAGATAGCGAAAAACTTAAATTTTGAACGTTAAAAAAACCAACAAGCGAAAGTGATTCAGCTGAAAAGCACAGCTGAAAATGTTTGCCCTTTAAAAGCTTTGTAAATTTAAGTCATTGTAAACAATAATCTAACTGGGCGACATTGCACTTGTAAGGACTTAGTTACATACCTTACAAAAGGTTGCCAGTCAACAATTTAAAATTATCAGTTTTAAATTTAAGTCGTTAGCTTTATAATTAAAGAGGGCACCGTATTGTAATTGTTGAATTTGATAATAAGATTTTATTTATTTTGTGGAGATGGTTAAAGCAAACAGTTTTTTGAATTTTATTTTTTTGTTTTGATTTTAGATTCTGCTCGGGTGACGTACACTCCAACGCTCCAGTATCTGCCGCTGGGTCTTTCAGGAGTGATCCGCTGTCACTTCGAGGCCAATCCTTCCTTCCAGTGGGTCCAGTGGTCCAAAGATAAACGCGTTTTCAAGCCGTTAGCAGCCGATGGTATCATTCATCTCAACAATGGATCTATGCTCATTAAGACGGTAGTTTCGTCGTACTTTTTTTCAAATTTAATCATTTAACTCTTTTTAATCTCAATTATTTAATACATATTTCGATTCGATTTTTTTTTTTGCAGGTCACTCAGGCTCACCAAGGATTTTACACTTGTACTCCTTATAATTCTCACGGAACCGATGGAGCTTCCGGCATCATGGAGGTCCTAGTCAGAGGTAAACACTGGTGAAACGGTTATTTTATTTTTTTTTTAAAAAAAAACTGATATTGAGGAAAAGTTTTTTTATTGGAGCAAGAAAAAAATAAGATTTGAAAAGACGATAATCTGACATTTCAATTTAAGGTTTTCTTGTTTACTTTCGTTTGTACGCGATTTATCGTTGGTCAAACGTTTTCTTAATCAATTTTGCTTGAATTTATTATCTTTTTCTGTTTTTGGAACGTATTTACTTTAAATTACCAAGGATATTTCTGAATTGGGAAAGATTAGATTTTTGAGATGTTATTATTTTCGTGATTCTTTACAACTTACTTTCTTTTTTTTTTTTTTTTTAATTGATAAAAAAAAAAAATTGGTTTCGGATAACAATGTTGATTTTGATTCTAGAACCTCCAAAATTTGTAACAAAGCCAAAAGAAAGCTACCAAAGTACCATGAACGGTGAAGTGAAGATGCCGTGTGAAGCTCAGGGAAATCCCAAACCTGATGTCATCTGGAGGAGGGTGAGGCTCGATCTATTATTTTACTCGTGTTCTAAGGTTAACCGTGTTTTTATGCTGAAGGCGGATGGTGCTCGACTTCCTCGAGAGCGAACCCAAATTCGAGGCGGTAATTTGACCATTAAGTTTCTCCGAAAATCCGACTACGGTTACTATGAATGTGTGGTCCAGAATGAAGTAGCCACTCTGGTCACCAGCTCTTTGCTCATTGTAGAAAGTACGTATTATGTCCTTTTTAGCGAATTCAAAAAAGGAACCGTTTATAAAGGCTCGACTTTCCTTATTGACCGGAAATTCTGTTTTGATGAAAACATTTTGTGATTTTATCACCCCAATCGAGCTTTATTTACAATTTTATATAAATTTAGGATCACTTTAATGTAAACTTGAATGGTGTTAAAGTCAAACATTCACCTAGTAAAATAATTTTTCTCTCGTTGTTTTAGTAAGTTCAGATCAGAGCTTAATTAATATTTTGCAATATGACTTTCCAAAAACAAAACTTATTTTAAAATTACATTCAAATACATTAAGTAAATTAGAGTAATTAATTTTTGATGAACAACTTTGAACAAATCTTTATAATTAATTAATGTTATCAAAAAGACATTAGAAAAAGTTAATCCACCACTCGACAAGATTTATCATTTTTTATATCTGCCATAATTATTTAATTTATAACGTATTGTAGGTGTTCCAAAAATTAATTAAAATATTGTATTAATTCTTATTGTTGCCTTAGGCACCACTCCTCATGCACCCACCAATCTCTCCGTCAACATTAGTGCCTACTCAGCCACCGTCTCTTGGTTGCCAGCGTACGACGGTGGATACACTCAGAACTATGTCGTCTGGTAACCTTGGAAGCCAATACAACTATCCATAATCTCAACTACCGATTAATTAGCTAACCGAGTTTGTTTGGTTTAGGCATCGGGAATCCAACTTCGGAGACGCTGCGTGGCGGACGATTCGGGTTACGAGCGACGACTCCAACAGTTTAACCATTTTTAACTTATCGCCTAATACATCTTATGATTTCCGAGTGCTTTCATGGAATAAGCTGGGAGAGAGTTTGCGGAGTCCTATAGTCAAAGCTACCACGAAAAGTAATTACTCTATTATAGTTATTCATTCTTGATTAGACACTTAATTTCGTACTTGACACAGGTGCTGACTTCTCTTCACCCGTCTATCCCACTGACGTCACCGGATCCACCTACATCCCGACTATAATCAAGGCTGCTGGTAAGTTCAATTACCTTTTCTTAAATAAACTTTCTATTATACATTTCTGATCAAATTTTACATTTAAAATTATACTTAATTCATTTATTTTTTGCGTTTATTAATTCAGTTAATTAATCGATTATTTGCATTGCACGACACATTTTTCTTCGTTATTTTTTTTGAACATACGATAATTTAATATGTTTTTGGATAATTGTTTTTATGATTTTATTTTTGGATTAGTTTTTTTTTTTAATTCTTATTTTTCCCGCTTTTTTTCTGTTTCGGTCATGTGATCAAATACGGTTTTTTTCTTCTTCCGTATATTATAATATGGTATGATATAAAAGAGGAAAAAAAATATATCTTATGTAAATGAGAGTTAGATTTGAGCTGATGTGCAAAACCTAAAGTAGTCGACCGGAATTTTTTTTTATTTGTAAGGGAGAATGCCGTCACCCCTTGTTCTTTTTTATCCTCTATGAATCGTTTTATTCCGTCAAAAAATCCTCTTCTGACAAGTACATTTTTTTTTTATTTGACTTTTATTATTTTATTTAATGCATCTTTTATTCGATGTGACTTTCTTTTTTGTCAACTTTTATTTTTTTTTTCTCTGAATTGAAGATTAACGTGTAATTATTATTACTTTACAAAAATATGGTATGCAGAAGGCTGTCAATTTTGATGTTTTATTGTTTTTACAAATTCAAATATGCATTGTATGTCATTTCAAGCAAATATTTGTTCGTCAATACCTGTCTATACAAAATTTTTCTGTTCAACATTGCTGAAATTGTGTCGTGTCTTGGAGAAATTTAAAAGTTGCATTGTGCATATCTCCAATGAATTTCATGATTAGTTTATACATTATAACTTGAGATGACATACACCATTATACTATGTAATTTACATACAAACACCGAATTAATAAATTCGCACTCACTCGGTTTCTTTTAATACAAATTAATTAATTGTTTTTGGTAATTTAACTTTGATTTTTGCCATGTTAATTTGAACTCATAATTTATTGTCAATCGCAAATATGCATACCAAAACGTAACATTACATACTGGTACATTAAATATTTGATTTTTACGTTATATTTAGTACAATTAAAGACATACAGTAAATACATAAAATATAATTTTTTGGCACTTAAACGTTTGTATGAAAAGCAAATATTTTAATCATATTTGAATTCATTATTTGACTCAATTAAGTAAAGATATTGATTTAAAAATGCATTGCACTTTAATAGTGCTTTTTCATAGAGTGCATCCAGTCAGCTTTACATATTAGATATTACACACTTTTGTCTTTTCAACAGCGCTTCTGCATTCACCAAGTAAAACATAATAATGTTAATGAATGCAGAGATATGAAAGTGAAATTAATTACTTTTTTGCTTGGTAAATTGGATATTTTAGAAGCATAAATTAAGTGATAATTTTTTTTATTCTTTTGTATTTGTATGATTTTTTTTTTTTTTTTTTGACTTACAATTTGTGATTTGTGAGTCATTCTAATTTTTTTTTTTTGTGTGTGGTCCTTTTGATTTTTAATTATCACTGTTAATTATTCCGCTCACTCATAACTTTGTTTATTTTTCTTTTTTCTATGTGATTTCTTGCGCATACTGTACCGTACCTAATAGAGAGAGAGGGTAGGTTTCCTTTTTTCATTATCACATTCATTCATTCATCTGCATTTGCATCTTAATTTCATCATCAAAAATATCAATTTATTTTTGATTATTTATTTTGTCTTCAATTTGATTTTTCGGTTTGGCGCGCACTTTTTTTATGTCGTAAACGTAACGTAAGCTTAACTTTCACTTAAAACTACGATTTTTTTTTTATTATTTATTTATTATTTTATTTTCTTCGTTGCTGAAAATGAGTTTGAAAAATTAAAATCTCGGTTAAGTAAGTGCCATGGCCGGTTAAAAGGGAATTCAATAGCCTCAATGGGACTGAGAGCATTAGGATTTGATTTTCTTTGAGTGCCAAAACAAATTGCAATTTCAACCAATCACATTTCAAACTCGGTTTTATACTACAGCTTTTTAAGTGCTGGAGATGAGAGTCAGCAGGATGGAGATAGAAAAGATGGGAGAGTTAGAAGAATGGGGGACAGTGAGTCAGACTGATGGGGATGGAAAGCTAAATATAGAGAGATATAGAACTAGAATGATGGAGATAGAAGAACTAGAGTTAAAGCTAGAGGAACGAAACGAAAGATTGGAGGGAGGGAGAGAAAGGGGATATAAAAACTAAGATAGAGAAATAGCTTCGATTTTATTTTGAAAAGTGCTTGAAGGAATGACATAAGAGTCCAAATTGAAGATGGCAGACGTACTTTTGAACGGTCTGCGACTTAGCCGAAGTAAAAGCTTTTTTTCTTTCAGATAGCAGACCTCTAAAAAAAATGTTATTTATTTATTATTTTTAACTTGTAATAGTCCGTATGGTTTCTTTTTTTAAAAATTTGGTTTTAGTTCAAAATTTGAAACATTTACTTCAGTAATGAAAAAACTCATATTAGCCACACTTATAAAAATATAAAATTAAAATTTGCATTTATAAATGACTAAATTTTATGAGGCCCAGATAATTATATATTTTAAACAGGTTCAAGTTAGAAATTAATTATTAAATAGCTGCTAAATGTTTGCAAGTGCGTATTGCACATGAATTTTAATTAAAAATCATGAAAAGCGTTATTATAAAAAAAAAAACATAATTATTGCAAATACAAGTAAAATATTATTAGGGAATGCAAGTAAAATTTAAATTATTAGGGAATCCAAATAATATTTAAATTGTCGAAAGATTTTGAAGGAATAACATTGGCTACAATACATTGCTTGTCTGAATTAAACTAGTTGCAATTGATTTTTCAAATGGAAAACATCGTTTCATGAATTGTGGTTACCGGCATATATTATTATTTAGCATAAATAGCATTTTTATTATTATGAAAATATTGAGTTAGGTTTAGTTATCTCTGTTTTTGAAGTTAAGGCAATGCCAGGTGTGATTGTACGTGACAGGGTGTGTGATTTTGTTGCTAACATTTCCCCCCATCTATTTCGTTTTCTTTCTCTTCTGTTCTTCTTTGTTTATTGTGATGAAATGTGATGCGATTAGTAAAATGTATGGGACTTGGCATAACATAATGAGCTTGTGTAGCTACTGCCTCTCCCTCAGGGCAGCCCCTAGGGTACGACCCAGCTCCACCCCAAAATGTCACTGCCATACTGGACGTTGTAGGATTAACGGTCATGTGGTCTCCTCCGACTAAAGCGTCGGCGGACAACACTTATTATGTTGTGGAATACAGGATCGATTCTTCATCCTCCAACTGGAGTTCACTCAGTGCCTTGATACGTGCTCCTAATCTTACTTACACGCGTAAGTAACCACGCCCCCAACCACACCTTTTTTTTTTCTTCTTCTCTCTACCTCACTTCACTTCCTTTTCAACCTCCATCTTTTCACGTCCATATTCACACACGATTAGCCTATTTTAGATATGTTTACATTTTATCACCATCATTCGTTCGAATAAAACGCAATTTTACAAACCGGAAGTGGTGACTTTCCCTAGTTGTGAGAATACGCCACTTCGAACACTTGCTATTCTTCTTATCAGTTGTTGAAATGAGATATCGATTTAGCGATAAATCGAGGTCGGATGTGCTTTTCGTTCTGACACAAGTGATTAAGTCCAAATCGCCAATGAGAAAGTGGTTAAGCGTTTCGGGGACCCTAGAGATAGACAGTATAATATACAGGGGAACGAGAATGATGGGCGGGATGATGAAGGCTTTTCCAACATTTTCCTTGACCTGAGCGCTACAATGGTCAAGCCGCACATTTATATGCCGGACATACACTCGTTTATTTTTATATATCATTCCAATTGATTTTTTTTTCCACCCTTCTTTTTATTTTATGATTGAAAGAGTGAAACATTCGGAATTTATTTCGGATATGAAATCATAAAATTATTATTTATTATTTTATTTTGAGCTTTTAGAATATAAATTATTATGTTTATATCTTGTAAACATTGCGGTTTCAACAATGCGAACTAAAAATAGAAGTCAAATTTATTTTAAACGTGAAATCACTCTAGCACAATAGTTATTATTATTGTCTAAATGCTATGTTTTTAAAATCACCGTACGTTTTTTTTTTTTTTTCAAAAGTCAATGAAGCACCAAACTTCTTATTGATTTTATTTATGACTTCAGTATCTCCCGAAGATTTTATTTACCGATAGTTATTATTATTTTTTTATTAATCACTAGTATGATGTTTTTCATTTTTTCAAATTACTTACAGTTAAAAGATTTTAAAAATAAAAATCAAACTTTAATGATAAAAACGTTTTTTGTTAATTTAAATGACGCACCGTGTGTATTTTGTCATTCAGGTGTTTATAATTAAAGTCATTTAGATTTTTTATAAACAATTTCACATAATATTATTTTATTCTAAAAAAAAAATATTAATCGTTGAATTGTTGAGTGCCAAATTACAGCAGTAGTAAAACCCATGCTTAGGTTCTTTTAAAGTGGGCTAGTATATTTTATCTGTGTACGAAATGCAAGGCGATTGGACAAATTGAGCTTCGAATACTGTACATAAAATTTTGGACATAATCATTTTTGTCACAAGGAAAGCGAGATCACAACTGGCGAAACCACATTGAAAAAAAAAATTTATTATTAATTTTTTTTAAGTTTCCGTACCGGTATTATTTTATTTTATTATTTATTTAATTTTTATTTATTTATTTTTTTTTTGACAAAATTTATTTTTAAAAGTCCATTTTACTGTGTGAGCAAATATTTTTCTTATGCAAAATGTTTAGCATGAGACGATACGGTAAACTAATTAACAAAAACTGAACATAAATAAGCAAATTTTATTTCTTAAAAAATCGACAGACAGCTTGCTTAATTAATTAACTGCTGCACGAAAATGGCTTTGTTTATTTTGTCAGAAAAATTTTATTTTTATGTTTTTTCTTTATTATCATTAATTTAATTGTCTGGATTTTATTTGTTGAGAAACAATAGAATTTTTTTTTAGTTCTAAAAAGAAATAATGTGCGATTAAACAAATGGGGAAAATAAAAAAATTAATTGAAACCTGAAAGTTGTTAAGGAAATTGAATGTAAGCATGCAAAGTAGGTTAATTCCCCTCTCTTTTTTTCTTCTTCCCTATTAAATTTTTCAATGGCCCTGATGTCAATGGCTATGGTATATGTTTGATCTCTTCTGTTAGTCTCGAAACCAGTGGCCGGCAAGACCTACTTCTTCCGTATCATTGCACGCACTTTAACGGCTTCGAGCCAACCTAGTGAGGTGGTGCGGTTGCAAGTGCCTGCTGGTGAGTTCACTTCACTCTTTCACCCAACCATCCCTACTATTCCTATCTTTTTAACTACCACCTACCCAAACACTCCCCGGATCAAATTCAAGAGATCGACGCAAATGTCTCTGGAATTTCGGTCTGACACGATTAGTTTTAGTTTATATCCGTGTGTAAAGTGTTAGATAATTTTTTTCTTGTGTTTTTCTTTTCATACTTTTTAATAATGGAGCACGTTCAACGTCCACGATATTTTTGCAAAGATTTTTATGGCTTTTTAACGGTGCGGTATAAGTAAGGTTAAAAAAGCATACAGATTTCTATTAGTACTTGGAACTCGAGTTTTCGGTGTTTTTTTTTTTTTTTTGCAGTATGGCTTAAAGGCGATGTCAACTAAAATTAAAACTTTTGTAATACGTGCTATTTGTTGAAAATGTATTCTGACTTAAAATATTTTGGAATCGATATTACAACTACCGTACTATAATTTAATTGTAAAATTATTTGATAAATAGTAAACGATCATAATTATTTTATTTTTATTTAAATTCTTTTTTCTAAACAGATCATAATCAATGCAAAACCGCTTCAAGCACGTTTTTTCGGTTTGCTATTTGCACGAGTTTCTATTTTGCCAATAATTGCCTTATAACGAATTTCTAATACACATTTTGACTAATGCTTGACAAATAATTTAATTTTAAACTTATTTGTTTTATACCGTAATGCGTAATAGTATTAGTGTTTTGTTCAATGTACTCTGACCTTAACAATCACAAATTAAATGCTGACTACATTGAACAACGCGCTAATAACATTAGCAAAATGTCATTATGGAACGAGATCCAGGTAGAGAATTTATGAGCAAAATTATACAATAGTTGCTATACAGAGAAAGTTAGGCCACTGATGGCACGCAATGTGAATACAGTATAAGAGATGGAAAATAACTATCCTAAGCTTGCTATTAGGTGACACACCGTTACTCCCAAGATAGCGACTGGGAATGCAAGGGATTTTTAATAGTACAAACCGGTAATTAATATATTTTTTAGAGTACAGTGTATTTATTAAGTATTTTTTAAAGATATATAATAATCCAGATACTGTATTTAAATGACGCATGGAAAAACTTCTCTTGAATGATTTTTATAAAATCTTTAACTACTGTACATGTATTATATTTTGTGTTCAAAATAATGTTCCTTTGGTCTCAACTCACAGTTAGACACATTACTTGCCACTCACTATGCGCTGCATTAATATTATTACGACTTAATCAAATTTTTTGTAAGATAAACAATTGTGTTCGTAAGTGTGTGGGTGAGGGGGGGGAGGCGTTTGACCATCCAATTTCCTAGAAATAGAAAATGCTGAATAACGAAGTACTGGAAAAAATACCAAAAAATTTTTGTTAAAAATATTTAAAAAATGCAAATCGTAGTAAAGAATAATTTATGGTCCGCATATATTGTATTGCGTTAGCCGCTTCAGGATTTAGTCTAGGCTACATACGGTATTTTACTAAATACAGTTATAAAAATATCTATTTTACTATTGGATGTTATTTTGCCGGCGCTATTTTGTAGCTATCTTGTCGTACTAACGCACTTTTGATTTGTGCTGTCTTGCCATTCTAAATCACTTCCATCTGTCTTTTGACTGTGGCCATCTGGTGGTAATCGTTGGCGAGATGGCTTTTCTCGCCCTCTTTTTTCCGCATTAGGTTAATTGTGAGTTTACAAATTCAACCAATTAAAACATTTTTTTTTAAAGATAGGATTTTCTAGAGGATTTAGGTTTACGATGTTTATTAAACTGCAATTATTATGTTGCATTTTATAGTTGAGTCGCAGAAGTAACGCAATTAGAATTATTAGTGCAATGACTTTGGTAACCTTACATATGCCGCATTGGTCTACAAGTGTTTTTTTAAAATATTAATAAACAAGGAAAGCTAAAAATTGGTGAAATTAGGCGTAATTATTAATATGTTGATAACATTTTCAGCAATTTTATTTGTAAGCAAAACCACTTTTGCCTTACTCAAAATATAATTAGAAAAAAGAAAGTATTTTTATAAAGTTATTAATAATTGGTCGACTACCAAAATTATTGTTAACGTGAAATACAAATGAAGATGTAACTTGAAGTGGTTGTACTGTACAGTAATTAAAATGGCGAAACGATGGGTACAAGTTTTTTTAAAAAATCTCCGACGTTCTCCGTGTTTCGAATATGTTATATACTGTATAATATTTTTTACTTATTTTAAATATGTTAATTAAATCCGCATATATCCGTCACTTAGTTGCTTCGTTTGCTTTGTTGTCTGAATTTTTTTTTTATCTTAATTTAAAACAATTTATTTCTGAATTGGATTAATTAATTTAATTAATCTAAAATGATATTTTCGTTTCACCCATCATTTCTCTTCTTCTATTTTCTTGAATTTGCTTTTAGTGGCTTTGTTTGTGTTTTTAAATCTTTTCTTTTTGTTGTTTGCTTGTTTGTTGTTTTTCTCTTATGTAAACAAATGTATTCTGACTTTTGGTGTCATTTCTTTTCTCCAATTCTATTTCTTGCTTCATTCCTGCAGAGATAAAGGATAATAGTAAGTATTTTGAGTTTTGATGGGTGAAAGCGCAGGTTTCCCTCGATATGCACGGTATTTCATATGCACTAATTATCGCGTGTGAATTATGAACAGTATAGCTTCTACGTTAATTTCTTTTTTTTTTTAGTATTTTGAGGGAATTTTGAATTCACTGTATTTATTTCTAGAAGAAAATCTCTTATTGCCGATAATGTTTTTGCACTTTTCTAGTAAAAATTATTTTTGAAATATATTTCGATTTGTTTGTAGAAGTAAATTTAGATTAAAGCATAATGGTTGTTTTATATAAACCTACGTATAGGCAATAATTAATTAATGTACTCAAGAAATCGTATTTGGCGTAAAATAAACATTGAAGATCTTTGACTCGGTAAATTAGATCTTTATGTAGGCCTTCATCAATGGCTTGCTCCAGAGTTTGACTTACGCGAGAGAGTATAATGGTACAAAACAAGACGTGGCGATGATTTCGCTTAATTTATATAATACCTCAGCAAATATAATACGCTGGTCAATGTTTATTTGCATGTTTATTTAGAACGTAATAATTTACAAATTTTATTTTTTTGAAAGAGACATTATAAAAATAATTATGTCTCAATTTGTTTTGAAATATCGCTAGTTTTATGAAATTTCGACTTTATTTTTAAATTTGCCAAACCATAAAATATTTTCAACGGTGGGTTTTACATTTCGTTAAAAAAAAAATTTGTCTCGATTTACACGGTCTTTTTAATTTTGATCTCTCATAAACTCCGATTACCGTGTACATCGAGGGACATCTACTGAAATTGAATATACTTTCCTTAGCTTTTCGAACGGCCTTGGCACTCCACCATTTTAAATTAATAAATAAAAGAATAAAAAAGCATTTTGATTTTAGTAAAAAAAAAAATATCCGCTTTTGTTGTTGTTTAAATTTCTATATTTGATTGAATCTGGTTGTAATATTTTGTTTTGATTGGTCATGTAGGTCTGAAGCCGTCTCCGCCTCGTAACGTGTCCGTGGTGACGGTGAACGAGGGTCTCCGTATCTCGTGGACCCCCGCGACGGAGCACGTCATGCCTGCCACTTTCTACGTGCTAGAATACAAAATCGAGGACGGTGGATGGTTCAGCATCGGAGGGCCGATCCGCTCCACGCAGTATATCTGTAAGCTTCTCGACTTATCACTTTCGCTTGAACGTCTTAATTAATCGTTAAATTTTAGTTAAAGGTCCGATGGGCGGGAAAACATACTTCTTCCGGCTCTTCTCCAAGACCTCATCAAATGCAATTAGCAATCCGACGGATATGGTCAAATTCGTCGTGCCTAGTATAACTCATTTCATCGTTTTGAGCTCTTAATCAAGTTTATTTTTTTTAATGTTTTCGTTTATTCGCAGCTCGTTTTAAAGAGAAGGCGATTACCGCTGGGGTGGTGGGTGGCATTTTGTTTTTTATTGTTGCTATCATTCTATCCATCTGCGCGGTCAAAATATGCAACAAAAGAAAACGACGGAGACAAGAAAGAGGTATAAAAATTTCAGCCGTTTGGTAAAATTTGAAAATGTTTTTATCAAGTTAAATTAAAATAACAATATCACTGTATAATGATGATTGCAAGTTAACAAAATTAGATCTTAATCATTTGAATTATTTGTTAAGTATTTATTTTTTTAATAATTTTTTTCTTAAAAGTTCAAATAATTCTGATCTTCCTTTTTAATACAGTTGAGTAGGTGCTACATTTTAATCATTTATTGCTGATACAAAAATAATGCACAGTCATTATTAGTACAATACTGTATAGTCATTGTATTATTATATTTAGAGTATTCATTTTCTCTATACGGTCCGCCTTAATGTTTTAATTTTTTTCGTAGCGTACAGTATGGTTGCCTGTCGAGTGACGGATATGAGGAACGGAGGTCATGGTCCAGCTGGAAGTCCGGTTCCTCTTCGCAAGTGAGTGGTGTTTTTTTTTTTGTATATCGGTCTTGTGTCCTGCCTTTGTGTGTGTGTGTGTTTCCTCATTGGTTGTGTTGTAATTATTGGTTTGAAATTGTTTTTATCGTTTGATAATAATTTGTATTTATTGGGTGATATTAATAATTTGCTTGTTTTCTTTTTTTCTCTCCCTATAAATTTATCCTCGCTTCGCTTTCATCTCGTCTTACTTGATTTGATTTTTTTCTCAATTCATTCTTAACTCTTCTTCTCAAACTCAACTTGTGAATGCTCCAATGTTTCTCGCCTCTTCTCATCTTGGCGGATAACAGGAAACCGGAAGGAGAAGGTGACACTTTTATTCTCTAACGTAATACTCTATTTCATCTAATTTTTTAAGTTATTTTTTTATCCATCGTAACACTTTATTTGTGCTGTCTTTTACAATTTTTGCCAGATTATTACGTAAATTAGGGTCAAATAATTGTTAATAAACTTTTATGAATTTTTGCAATTTTGTTAAAGTTTAATAAGCAAAATGGAATAGTTTTTCTTTACTTTTTAATACCGGCGAGCAAGAAATTTTATTTAATATTAATTGCATTCGAAATTAATTTGGCGAACTCGAGCAATAACAAATTGTAATTTTGTAAATTACAATATAAACTAGAATTAATTAAATTTATAAATCAGTAAATATTGCAAAGAGCAGCACAAATAATTTACTATTATTGAAGTTTTTAAATACTTACTAATGGGAAATTAAATGACTAACAATTTTATGGTTTGGTGAAAGCATGTTAATTAGCCTACTAGTATTAATGGGTTTTTTTAATTACCGGTTGCTAATTGACTGACGGTCATAGGGATGATCTATTAATATAAATTTAATTGATGAAATTTTTGAAAATGTCGCGTTGGCTTTATTTATACTAATATTTGCTTCCTTCTCTCACATTTTTCATCTGTTTCGTCCTGGTTTCGGTCTGCTTCCGGTTCAAGATTTACGGAAAGCCGAGTATCAGGTGTAAACATAAGTGCTCTGCGACGTAAAGTGACTCGTTTTACCCGCCTGGCTCTGGGTCTTGGCGAGGGTCTTGTTGGCTCGCGTTGCTCTACCGACGACTCTTCCCGCACCACTGTCACTAGCGTCACCAACGGTCATCTAAGTAACAGTAGTGGTAGTTGGGTGGTGGACAGCCGTTTTGATTATCAACGAAGACCGCTCTTCCCTTCGTCGTCTTCCGAGCGGCGTCCTGAGGCAGCTGAAAGAGGGGAGCGGGCAAGCCATGAGGAGAGTACTCAGCGTCGATTTCCCAAAGCGGTGAGGTATCAGGTGCACGTAGAGTACTCTCAACCCGCTGGTTACATCAGTCGCTCTCCTGACGGCCGTTTTCAAGTGTACGATGAACGCCGTTTGGAGGATATGTATGGAGATGAAGAGCTGTTAGAGATGGCCCCCGCCTCCACCAGGGCTAATCCGTCCGGGCAGCAGCAATGGGGCCCATATCGACAACAGCAACAGCATTTAAAACCCTGGGCACAAACTCGCCACCTCCCATCTTCCTTCTCTCTTTTTAGTGATCGCTCATGGGACCCTGATGTACACACTATTTACTCTCCTCGGGACCCTAAATTTCGTACTAGCAGCCCGGGGCCTTTAGCTCAATACAGAGCTGCTAATTTCCCGGAAGAAGATATTAGTTCAGTGCTGCTTCCCTCTTCTGTGGAACGTTCATTTCCCACTGGAACACAATCTAGTGGCATTCACTCGCAATTATCACCTTTATCTTCACCTCCTCTTGAACCCTCTAATCGAGGCATTTTTTCTCCTAATTATGAACTTCCGGCACTGAAAATTCTTCACACTCATTTACCAAATATTGAAGAAGAGGAAGCACTTTCTGATGGATATCGAAGAACTTTAGCGGAAGATAATTATGATTATTTACCCATCAGGCGCCCCATTCCGGTTGCTTGGTACCCCAATTATCATCAGCTGGAGGTGGAAGAAGAGGAAGAAGAACCTCCACCTCGACCTCCTCGTTACACTATTCGTGAACCACCACCGAGGCCCTTAGAACCGCCCCCTCCGGTACCTGACATCAAACAACTAGAGATGCCGAGGCGTCAACTGGATGTTTACAAACGAATCCAGGCCCAAGATGAAGAAAGTCCATTGGCTACTAGTAGTCCTCCTCGTTTGGATCGTCGCATTGCTCGAGTTCCACCTTCTCCCGCTTCCGGGATCCAACCTTCACCTCTCACTATGGATGATCAGGACAGCCCTCACACATACAGTCCCGTAGAAGGTTTAACTTTAGTGAGACAGCACGGCGGGGGTGGCAGGTACAATGTGACCGAACGCCAAACCCATTTCAATACTGGACCGTTGCATCATCTCGTAGCAAATGTGACTATTCCGACACCAGAAGTGACTCCTCGAGCAATGACTCTGAATGAAGGTGAGGGAGACAGCACAATGACGAGTGACGAGGCATTTCACGCTTTGGGAGTGACGGCTAGTGGTCGAATGAGTGTGGCTAGTGCCGGAACTGGTAGCAGCGGTCGCGGTTCTAAACCTGCTTCTGTTTCTCACTCGCGAGGAGACAGC
>JAQGAZ010002394.1:0-18162 GCA_034692225.1 Polydesmus complanatus
TTTCTACTTTTTTAAATTAAATTTCTACTTTTTTTAAATTAAATTTCTACTGTTTTAAATTAAATTTCTACTTTTTTTAAATTAAATTTCTACTGTTTTAAATTAAATTTCTACTTTTTTAAATTAAATTTCTACTTTTTTAAATTAAATTTCTACTTTTTTTAAATTAAATTTCTACTGTTTTAAATTAAATTTCTACTTTTTTTAAATTAAATTTCTACTGTTTTAAATTAAATTTCTACTTTTTTAAATTAAATTTCTACTTTTTTAAATTAAATTTCTACTTTTTTTAAATTAAATTTCTACTGTTTTAAATTAAATTTCTACTTTTTTAAATAAGTTTTAAAACTTTTTTGAAGGGGAAAAAATATGTTTACGATTTTTTTTTTATTAAATATTTACTCTTATCAAAAATTTAAATTTTTTTCTGATAATTATTTAATTACAGTAACTGTTACTAACTTCTCCTTAACTCAAATTATAATTTATAAAGAAAGCTCAAATCTATTGTGCTTTTCCAAAAATAAAACACTGTCTTATTATTATTATTATTATTTTTTTTTTTTTTGTAAGAAAAAACGCAAGAGGGCTTACTTTTGGGGTGGGGCATATATAAATAGATTTATTCTGAATTTTTACCATAAAACGATTAAACAAAAACTGCCCTAGAAAATAATTATAGCGGTAATTATCCGCCCTTTGAATGATAACGAAAAGTACGACAGACTCATTTTTTGAATAGGGACTATTTTTAGGGTCCTATTCAAATTTCGAAAATTAAATTTTCATTAAAATGATGCTCGCAGTAGATAAAAGATTAACTACGATTAACGAAAAAAAGCACTTATTTTTATCAACAGTAACCACAGAAAAATAATGTGATCGATAAACAAAGTTGTTTTTAAACAGAAAAAACTTCATTGAGACGTTGGACAATGCTTGTCCTAAGAAATAAAGAGTATTTTAGATAGGCAAAAAGAAGAATGGAAGAGGGAGAAACAAAAAAAAAAAAGAAAAGTATTCTATTGTGAATTTAATCCCCGCTTTGAGATCAACTCATTCTTTTTCTTTCGTGCGGTTTAACCATAAATAAAAGTAACCTACTGTATTCAAAAATAGACTGTACTTATTCCCCGATAGAGGATCAATCTAACTAGGTGTAAGCTAGCGTAGTGTTGAATTGGGCGGGTACTGAGAAAATAAAATAAATCTTTAATAGTCAAAAACATTTAAGACCCTGCTGTAGTTGTTACGATCTCTCTCTTACCATCAATAAAAGGGTTGAAATCGTAAAAATGTTTTCCCCAACTGGCAAAAATAAGTTAAAGAAGAAGAAAAAAAAATCAATTGTTGATAGTCAAAATACTACAAATTTTGATGTTTGGAGTGTTGTGCAGCGTCGACTCCAGTGTAGTGTCTCGCCCTCACCAGGTGGTACTGTGCTCAAAGTCAAGTTGAAAGGATGAACGTTGAATAGGAAATTGCATCGGAAACCGCCGCTCGGTGGCGTTAACAGACAGAAAATTTTTATTTTTTGCCCTTTGCTTTTATATCAGTAGAGAAGAGAGCTAGGGCGGAGAAAAACGAAGAAAATCTCAGTTTGTTTCGCATCTCCCCCAGCGACTTGCTTGCCTCTCCTGCAATGACAACGCCATTCACTAGGTTTCGCTTATGTCTGCGCTCGCTGAACGTCGTCGCATGGGGTTGCGGAGAAAACGAGGGCGAAATCGATTTAGGTCATGTGACCGCAACTAGTTTTACACTAAAGCGCGCGATTGAAAGTGACACTGCAATCACCCAATTTATAAAATGCTGTCTGTAATGATAAACGTGGTTCTTATCGGTAATTACACAGTCATCGTTGATAGTACAGAAGAAAAAAAAAACTTAATTGAACTATGTTACATGGCAATTTGGCACCCAACAACAACGACAAAACATAACGCAAAATATACATTATACCGTTGTCGCAATTATTTGCTTTGTCATGATAATTATAAGATTGGAATGCAATGCGGACCTTACCAAGCAAAAAATAAAAATAGTAACATTTGCCCAAATAATTCCAACATTCATTAATAAAATTGATGTCATAATCTGACGTTAAATAACGCGTTTAATTTTTGGTTAGCGCAAATATTTTAAAAAAAATTTCCTTAATTAAAAACCTGTTTATTTTCGAGTAATAATAATTATTTTTTTAATATGCAATCGGAATTTATATCGAGTTGATTTCGACGCGAGCTTAGAAATTCTGAAACTCAGTACCAAAAAAAAAAATCGATATTTAAGAAGAATTTTTGATTGACGTTAGTTGTAATCAATAACAATTTACGGCATAAAAAATGCAGAAAATTGCTTTTTAAAGTTAAAAATGGGAGAGTGCATCATGGTTTGTTTTTTCCCTTCTCTCGTTTTCTCTTAAAATTATCATAATCTCAATTCCCTTAAAAGTTGACGTATTTCCTTCGCGAAATATTTCTTTCAAAAACCCAATGCGCCATAAATAAAAAATCACAATTCAGCTCGAAATACTGCCAAACTTACAAAAAATTGTTGCGCAAATAAGAGGATATATGCGTTTTTGCATAAGTGATTACACGGACGGCCACGACCCAATCTAGTGTGAACAAGCCTCTTAAGCCTTTCTGTTTGGGAGTAAAGAAACGAATGCGGAGTGGAAGTAGACCCGAGCAATACTAGTAGCTGCAACAATAAATGTCGCAGACAATTCGAAAATCGATGCTTTATAATAATTTTGGTTCCAAGAAAAAAAAAAATAATACCGCGATGATAAGCGTAACATTGTAAATACAGAAATGGAAGCAATCATACTCCTACTTACATAAAAATTATTTAAAAAGTCATATTGCGCGGGGATATCGATTTTTAAATACAGGGTGATCCGAGACCTTACTATACAACTTCCATCTGCTATTTTAAATTTTTTTTAAGCAAAATTAAACATTTAAAATGTGTGACCTTTTGTAACATTTATACCGTATACATTCAAAACTCAAGAATTTTTATTACCGTAATTTTTGCAACTTTAATTTCTAGCAATAATGTTACAAACATTCGATTTGCGAGCCATTTAGTAGATCACAAAGCTTCCAATTGATACTCAAAATGGTAATAAAGCTGCCAATTTCCCCCCACCATTCCATTTCTTAGTACTGCTGTGAGGTTTGCTTTTATATCCTCAACAGTACATGCCTGTCACCCGCATTTTGTACACAATATGTCTGTTAAATGACTTCTCAAAGATGGAATTCGCTGGATGTGATTTAAGAAGCTCATTGAATTCAACCTCCAAGGCGAGTCTACTGTATAAATTCGGTTCGCGAATGTTTCATTCGGAGACATTTGTTGGCAACATTGTTTTTTTTTTTTTTTAAAATAAACCATAGAACATACATAATTTTAAAATGTAAAGATTTTAAAGGCTCTCATATTAAAGCAAAAAAAAAATTTGGAATCGGTTATGTTCTTTCTTAAACTTCATTGCAGAATAATGTTATTTTGGCAAATGGATAAACATACTTTTTAATTTTTATTTGGTCGATGCGCTAATAATATTATTAATATTTTTTATAATCTTCGCTTGGCTTAAAAATAAAATGATGTAGTTTTGCTTTGAGTTACTGAATGTACCTATAATTTCCCATAATGTTTTATAAACTATTAACCAATAAAAATTAAATGTCATAGCAAAGAAACTTTATGAACTTCCTCGTAGTACTTTTAAGTTTGCGTTCATGTTACACCCTGCATATTGCATTACTTCTGCCCGATATACGGTTTTATCATTCGCATCGAATATTTGCCTACTCAATTGAACTATTCACTACATCTTACATAATTAATTTTGATATTCATAGATTTCAACAGAAAAAAAAATATATTCTTTACAATATTCAAAAGTAAGTTACACAATACTTGTAGCCCAGAAAATAAAAACCATAGAGATTCGTAAAAACAAATTTAAATAATATCGATCCACGTAGTTTTAAATTTTTTTTATCTCTATTGCGATCAACAACTTCGACATGAATGCACAAAGCCATTTTAGTATTACCGTATTATTATTATTATTATTATTTTTTTTTTTTGAAAATATTTTTTATTTACAAATCACAAAATTCGTGCCGTTGGTTGAGTTTCGAGTTTAAGATCATCCGTAGATAAACGAAATTGAAAATAGCGCCAGTTCAAATACCAAACCAATGTACTATAGCCTTTAAAACCACTATTTCTGTCCATATCTTTTTCATTTTAAACTCGGTTTAGCTTGGAATTTTGTTTTACAAAATAAATAACCAATGTGTGAATCGAGGTTAAAGGCTGTTTAAATGTTTTCTACCGCTACTAATCCTTAAGAAAAGAAAACTGATCTGGTAAAAGGGAAGCCGCAAATTAGCATCCGGTTGGATAATAACAACTCCGGCTGATGCTAAACTATTTTCTCTCTTTTATTTTATTTTATTTATTTATATTTTTTTTTTTGGTTATTGCATCCGACTTTCCGTTCGTTGCACTCAATTGAACGTTATGAAAAGAAAATGAACCGCATTTGGAATGCAACACGTCAATCGCTAACCATGAAAAACAGGAAGCCGCCCCAGAGCTTCCCGAACCCGGTTGAGAAATCGAAACGAAGAGCGCTCGAGTTATCGATTACTTCAATATTCTAACCTTTCCACCTCTCCCCAGCACACACACACAGCACATTCTCTCACTCTTCTTACCCAATATTCCCAGTGTGTGTGAGCGGCGAGCGCCATTTTTACGTTCGATGTAATCCATTCAAAAAGTCACTAGAGGGCGCGAGCGTCAATAATACGGGGGCAAATGCAACTTAACGTTCTAATCAAAGTACTGAACGACGGTAAAACGCAAAAAAAAAAAAAAAATTAAGGGAAATAAAATTTTCCGACATTCTTTTTACTGTGTATTTTGTTTGGGGGTCATCCCATAATTCAGACGCACAAACATTGCCTCCAACCGCGCGTAATCGCTTTTCATTTCGAATCCGAAGACGATAAAAGATCGAATTTAGGACATTCATGCCATCATCCTATTATCAGCATATTCAGCAGTGCATTAGCTTTTCAAAAGAAAAAAAAAGAGAGCCTATTTGAAAAGCAACCCCTGGCATTGGTTTTCCCGCCAAGCAGCTCATCTTTTATACCTCCACACTCGCAGTATTTTGTAAGCCCTCGCGGCAGCTTTTCACATACCGGTATTTAATGCAAAAAAAAACAAACTGTGTAACATTTTAACACTTGGGAACTTTGCATGGCGATAAAGATACTATTGTACTACAGTACCTAATCAACCCAGCTAATGGGTCTAGCTGGTCTGGTTAGCCCTGTCAGAGTTAAATTTTTTTTATAAACTTCTAAATTGTGGGCAAAATTTTAAAATTCCGTCGGCAGAAAATCGAAAAAAAACTTTTAACAACTGGGGTTTATTTTAAATTAATTTCGACGTTCATTTTCTCTTATCTCATGATATGTTCATCATTTTGGGAAGTGAGTGCCGTCTAAATTTCTTCTAAAAAAAATGTTCCAATCTTGAAATTAATCTACAATGAGCTTCAATGTCCAAAATTAGCCGTGTTCTTAGAGCCATTTTTGAGTTGCCGCAGCCGAGTGTGGTCAATGCTTTGGCGGCATTTTGAAATTTTCCGCGCATTTTAAAAGACCATAACTGAAACTAATAATAGCCTCATAATTTGACTAAAGCAGAGCTAGAAAGACCATTAATTAGCTGAGAGTAAACCAAAATTCCCTAATTAAAAAAGACCCTTGTACGTAATTAATTGAAAGTAAATACATGTACCGTCTCGGCATTATTATAGTGTTACCGAGGCAATTTAAAATAGCAGGTAAATTAAACTATGCTTTAAAAAACAATGTACTGTATGGGGGAAAAAATATTATTTATCTTCAATAAATTCGCAAAGAAATGCAGACGAGCACTATTTTTAAACATCAATCGAGCATCCAATTTTTTCAACAAAAAAAAGGTAATTTTACTTAGAAAAATTGCGCAGTATTTTATAAATACTGTATTTGTAAAACGTTAATAAAAACAAAGCAAAAAAAATGTTATTATTTTGCTTACATCGCTTAATTTATAGGCTACATAATAATTATTATGAAAGATAAAAATTTTATCCCAAAAAAAAAAATCCCAGTTTTATTTTTTAAAAAATCTGCAATAAAATGAGCAGCCCAAAAAAAAAAAAAACACCGGTAAGTTAAAGAAGATGCAACGTGTTGACTTCACTTAATCCACGTCTATTAATTCAACTTGTCAATCTTTCATGCAAAGTGGCGGGCGAGCGACTTCGATCGCTGTTTTTTCTCAAAATGCAATTTGACAACATTACTTCGCCATCGTCCTATAACATGCGCGCGCGCGCACTTTACTACTGCCCAAAATGTTGATTTTGCCTTCAATACATTTTCCAGCCTGATTTACACCAAATTACGTCGCTTCAACTTTTATCCATCATTTTCGATCAACCGCTCCCGCATCAACGACCGAAAATAGGCTTCGTACGGAAAAGACGCGATCGAAAACCGGGAAGAGCGTGATTCCGAGCTTATTTTTCCATCATTTGTTCTCGATCATGGCCATTTTCTTTCCCCTCCCACCCCACCCCAACCCACCTCTCTCCTCCACTTTCATATGCGGATAATAAAGCATTTTGCACGTAGCATTCGCCATGCGAGCTACATGATTTGCTTATGCAATAATACAGCGCTGGAATAACTTGGAGGAAAAACGAGTCATATTTCTCGAGTTTGCGCGAAATCTAGAAATCATTTATTCTACTGTGCACTTTTTCAATTTTTCATCGGCCATGAATGTGTCAGTGCGGCGAAAGAATGCGATCCAACTTGTTTCTATTCAACTTTCAACGCATTCGAAGCAGAATTTTTTTTTTTTTTTTTGAATAAAAGAGAAAAAGAATTGTGCAAAAAGTATTACAAATCTCAACGCGATCTGAGATATTCAAATGGGTCGCGGAAGTGGATAAACATCTCAACTGCTTATAAATTTCGTAAAATTAAAATAAATAGCGAGCCGAGTGCCACGTTTTACAATGTCATTTTAAAAGATAAACAACACGATGTTATAAGTTGCCCGAATATTGTTGGGTAAATAATAAAAAAAATATATACAACATGATATTGCGGTCTTAGGTTAAAAGATTATTCATTTCCGCGCCTGCGCAATTTCAATACGACTTTTTTTTTTTTTTTTTTAAAAAAAAGAAATTTTAAATATACAATTTTACTATACTGTATTTCAAAAAAACCCTCTTAATAAACCTATTACAGATATCCAGAAATTTTATACAGTACATGTATTGATAAAAATACTGAAATCACACTTGCTCTTTATTTAAAAATAAAGAATAACATTAATTATTTTTTCATCTGAAAATTCATCATTTTTTTTTTTTTTTTTTTTAAACTCTCTAGATCAACCGTAAGAATAAATATAATAAAAGTAGCAGCGTTTCGGATTTTCAAACTGGTTTAAATCGAATTTTGCGTGCGGGGATATTAAGAAGGTCTTCTAAGCCAAAACTTAATATCTCCCCAAAGACTGCCAAACGGAAATCCGCAGTAAACATTTTTGCCTACACAAAAGCGAGTACCGCAAAATTCTACGGTTATAATGTGTGTACATAGTGTTTCAATAAAAAAAAAAAATTAAAATAAAAACACACATAATTTTTTTTAAAAAAATAAGGGGGGAAGGGGGTATGGTATGGTATCGGTGTATACATACTGGCATAGAGATGTCAACAACAATAGTTCATCAGATAATAATTTTTGTAATAATAATATTATTAAGAAAGAAAGAAAGAAAAAATAGTAATAATAATAAATTTTAAATCGTTTTACCTGTGGCCTTATTTGCTGATAAGAGTAGTAGAATAGTGACGGCTACCAATGTACAAATGTTGAGGTAGCCATCTTGTCTCACGCCAAATACATCACTGGCCATCTTTCGGTTCAATAACTTCCCCTGAAACGAAATGAAGAAATAAAAAAATCAATTTCTATATTAGAAAATAACCACGCTAGAAATTAAAAATAATAATATTAATAATAAAAATTTTAACCTAGCGAATGAGCTTAATGTTAATAGAAAAAGCCCCTTAAAAGCATTGAATGAATAGGAATTGCTTAGGAAAATGTTACAAGCGCATTTCCTATCTCTCAGGAGCCCCAAAAAATCGATGTATTTAGCCGAAACAAGACTCGAGATGTTTCTCTCCGAGTCTTAACTTCCTGCTAACTTTCTTTCCACACTAAATAAAAATCTATATACACAGTACGCAGTAATATAATCACGTACTAAGCCGTAAGGCCTTGATGTTTGTTTATTATGAAAAGCAGCGTTTTCGGATAAACATTAAATATTCGTAAATAATCAAACAAATTGAAAAGTTAATCACATATGGCGTATAATGACGACGAATAAACTTTTTTTTTAAACTCTTTTTCCAACTGAATAAAAGAAAATTTATCATTCTTCCTCCCACCCATCCTCCTCTTCTACCCAATCACCTTTTCGTCACCTCATGCGATAGGGGAACCCCCCACTCGCCAGGGAAAAAGAGCACATCAAATTACAATTGAAACATTTTCTCTCTCGCGAAATAGATTAAAGTAGATTGGAAATACATTGGATTTATATAATTTTCTCTCTCTCTCCTCGAAGCTCCGAAAGGTGATGCCCCGCTACGTCGTAAAACCCGCTGCTGACACTTGAGCGCGCGTGCAGCTGCGCTAACAGCTTCAATCACCAGTAACTTCAGAAACTGATATTTTCAGCCTCCTCGTATAAATTAGAGATAACAATTTAAATACTAATTACTTCCATTTTCTACGTCTGCAATTGGGTTCTCCCCCCATTCTCTCTCTTCAAGCTGAAAATTATATTATTATTTTTTTTAAAAATGAAATACCGATCTGGTGTGTATGAATGAGGCTTTTCCCCCCCCCCCCCCTCCTACTCGTTAATCCTCGGCGTTAACAGCTGCGACGTTAATTACCGAACCGGTTTTGAATCAAAAACGTGCTCCGAATAACGTACAACTTGAGATTATGAGAGAGGGGGATTCATTATCATTTAAGTTCGAAAAGCACATCCATTTCTCTCTTATTAATAATAAAATAAAAATAAAAAAACCGAGCCATTTCTTTCGGGATTTCTCTTAGCGTAAAATGGGAATAGAAAGTTAAATCAATCGTATATTAATTACTGTAACGAATATATCGCCACTACACAATGCCTCAAAGTAAACAAGCGTAATATACCATTTCAAATAATTGCGTGGAGCGGAAATGGCGCGAATTTAATGGAAACGTAGCAAAATATGTTTAAGAAAGAAAAAAGAAAAAAAAAAAGGATTAAATTACGCTTAAAACAAAACCTGGAGTAACATCTCAAACGTAATTACCGATCTTCTTTTTTTCTCTCTCTCTTTTTTGCGGGCATATTTCAAATTCTAATAACACGGGATAATAGCATGAAATAATAATTTGAGTTAAGAACAATTCGGATAAACAAAAATTTGAATAATTACAGCCGGGTATTTAAAAAAAAAGCTTTAATACTCCATCATGGGAAAGTTAATTTTTAGAGATGTCAGTTTTTAAATTTCAATTTTTTTTATATAAGAAACTTACCGGTATTTTTTTTTTTTTTTTTTTTAATGAACAAAATAAATATTCTTTTACATAAAAAACTTTATAAGTTTCTGTGTAAAATGGCACAACTTTTTTTTTTTTAGCTTTGCGAAATTTTTTTATGCATCTTCTCAGACACCTACACAACTGAAGTTCCATTAAATTCTTATAATAATCAAAATATTTTAATGACACATGGAAAAACTTTACTTTAGAGACTTATTTTTTAGCATTTAATTGTTCTTTTCTGTGTTTAAAATATCCTCTTTGGGGTTCAACGCAAGCAGTAAAGCGCATCATGCTCACCCACTATGCCCTGCATTGATTCTAGCTTAATTAAATTCGTCTCTTGCGTTGAGACTCTTCTTCAAGACTTCAATAACTCAAGACTTAAATTAGGTAGAATATGGGGTGTAATGCGAGAAAATGTCGCGAGACCAAATAACGAAACATGGAAATGAAGGTATGCAGAAGGCAGGAGTAATTTCGAATGATTCAAAAGAAAATTCTGCGTGTATATAAAAAGTAATGAAGCTAAATGACGGCGGAAAAGGACGCTAAACTGCGCAAAATGATGCCATTCTGCAGCGTCTAATAAATAACTTACTAGTAAAACTGTATAACGAAAATGTTTACTACTGTACAAGAATCTTCTTGGCACGGCGAATATCTCAGCGAAACCAAAAGTTACGAGCGTATTACGGACTTTATTTCGTTAAGATAATTAATATCGATTGAATGTAAAACTCGCAACGCGGATTTATTTGGTAATTGAGAATATTAAGATTCTCCATCTTGTCACTCGCTCGATTACGTTGCAAATAGTCATCGTCATCTTGACATATTTTGTCCCACTGAATTGATGACAAATGACGAGCGAAGAAAGAAAGCCAATGATAACGTGACGTAAAGAATTATCTCTGCTTCATACATCAAAAAAGAAGAAAAAAAAGAAAAAAAAAAGTACTTAAATACAGCAAATGATTCGCAGTTTAATGATTAATGATAAGTCGACATCGTAATGCTAGTGACGACGTTTCGAATTTGCAAAAGATAATTATTCTACAAATTAAATATCGACCAACGTTTTTCCGAAAGATTTATTTCTTACATGTACACGGTGAACACAAAAAAAAAAAAAAAAACATGTACAGTGTACTACGTTATTAAAGAAATATCTAGAACGAAATTACGCTCACAAATTAAAGAAAATAATTGGAATTTTTTAAAAAAAAAATTAACTAAAAATATCAAAAAAAAAATCATGAAAAATACAAGTATAAATACTGTACAGTAAAAACCGTATATAGTGCGAATTTTCTTCAGGTTTTACTGTAAAATCTATTTTTAACTAAGCTAATAAAATGAAAATAATTCTGGATAACGACTTTGCACTGAATAAATAACTCGCATTCATCCGGCAACAACATGTAAACAAAATCTATTTACAGTATGGCCATTATTAGAAACAAGCTTAATTTTAATTTCAAATTTTACTTAAATGGAAAACCTCAATAAATTATAAAGTTACTCTTTCTTTTTTAAAAAAAAATATAAATTTAATTTCATGAAAGAAAAATGTCATCTTTTATTTTCAAGATTTCTAAAATCTATAGATAGAGCAGTTATTGATTGATTGATTTGATTTTTTTTTTTAAATCGTTGTTTTTAGATTAAAATTCCGAGTAACATTTTTCTTCAGTTTTGAGCAACGCACGCACTTCCGTTTTAGCCATTGAGTAAACATTAGAAAGTGACTGGATATACAGTAGACAAGATTTGATATCAAACCTAACATATTGACAAAAATCCGAAAGCTTTCCGATTCTCTTAAATCAACATTTCGAAATTTGAAACGAGGGAAGGGAGAAAAAAAAAAAGCCAGTCTTAGTAGATCTTGACTCGAGATTTCCTTTCCATTTTTTTAAAAAAATGTCCATTAACCGGAAAATAAAAATGGACTAAAAAAAACGTAAATTTTTATTTTCTTTTACAATGCTCCATGGCAACTCACGGTAACCAAACTTCAAGCAACTGAATAGAATTTTAATTCTACCGAGTACATGCATCTCCTTTTATCATGATCTCAGTTCCTTATACCATGCGACTTAAATTTATGTTGAAACTATTAAATTAATAAAAAAAATTATGAGAAAACGGAATTTATATTTAACTAATTGCCTACGGCATACTTAGCCTTCGCATTTTAATATTATGTCGATGTCATAATTTTATTTGCCTACGTTTAACTTTTATCAACTACACTAGTTTACATTTTAAAAAGTGGTTTTGCAACTGTTTAAAGAATTTGAATTTCATTTAATAAAACCATTTTTGCTATTTACGGTACCAAAAAACTTTAAATCAAGATTATAGCCAAAAATTGAGATTTCGAAATCCGTCGGCAACGAAATGCGAGTGAAATAACATGTGGTTTAACAACTGCGCTCAGTTCTAAAGTCTAATTAATTTTAATTTCCACCGAAACGGATGAAATGGGGGTTTTGGTTAACCGCCACGGCGCCACCTTTTATGTGGCGAGTTACAGTTGGAAAGGTGGTTTTAAAAAAAAAACTACGCATACCGGTAGGAGAATTTTGTTTTATCAATTGCATGTAGACCCTACGGCCTTGGTTGGAGGTTTGCATTTCGAAACAAAAAACATGGAAACATGCCGGTAGTTGTTTTTCAACGACCAAATATAAATCACAAATTGTTTTTGTTTCTTTTCATCGCATCATTAATTTCAAATTTTTATATCACTACGAATTTAAACCGTAATTAGAACGCAGAAATAATAGAACGTTATATTAATTTGTAAGTGTTTCCAGAACCACTCTTTCCCCATCACAAAATTATTCCGTAATAAATCGAAAAATGTCAATTTTCACCCATACTTTTTCGGATATACATGTAACTGTATGGCAATGTATTTGTAAGCGTTTTCGGATATCAGCGCAACATTATAATCTAATTCCTTCGCTAGCTCGGACGATCGAGCGATTCGTATTTATTGAACGTTGTCGCGCGAGTGAAAGAAAATCGCGGTTGTTGGACAGGCCAATTGAATTTTAAATCACCCGATAATTGATTGTAAGCATCGATCGCTTCTTCTTATCGAAGCGCACACAATGTGGCTGTACAATTATTATAATACATGTCAATGTCGGTGAAAAAGGATGCATGACCTCTACAGGCGAGACGTGCTAACTACTGTAATTGACAAATTACAATAAAAAGGAATTCGCAATACACGTACAGTATTGAACTATGAATTTATAAACATCAATCCTCGATGTAAACTCCAGCATTAAACAACTTTGTATTTGAATAGAAAATTATTGTGTATAATGCGTGCCAGAAAAATTTAAGTTAAAAACACGTTTAAACCATTACAGTAATTATGATTGATTACATTTCCAAATGACATTATTGTGTGAGTTTATCCTCAAGTCTCTGTCGCGCAATTTAATTTAATTACTTTTATTACGAGTGACTGGACTCAACTTTGCCCTTCAGGCAAAAATAAGATAAATAGGAAACAACAACAACAAAATACCGCAATTTTCAATTGACAAAAGTGAATTAAAACAAAACAAAATTATTGCAAACATCAACGAAGCAACATTAAAAAAACGTAATCTGCACTCGGAACAAATTGATCGCGGCATTCGAAAAACTTGAGTCATCCAGGAAATCCTATACTTCATTCATTCAAATGAGAGCGTTGCAAATTAAAATAGAGAGAGAGAGAGAAACTAAAACGGTATTAAAAGCAAAGCTAATGTAGACTCGCTCATTTAGTCTGTTGAAGATTTACACAAATTCAAAATGATGTAACATGCACCCCCGGTTACAATTTAAGCAATAGGCCTAACTTGCTCTTAATACTGCTTACATTCAATTTTTCCTTAAACTATTGACGCCATGAAACTATTTAATTAATTTTTAAAGCTTGGAAATATATATATATATAAAAAAAAATAAAGTTTTAAGCGCGGCAGAAACTTCAATCAGCAAAATAACAAATGAGTACTTACTGTTAACTGAAGAGCTTTGTTTCTAGCTCTGCAATTGATATTGTGGTACCACACGCGGCCAAGTTGGAACCGAATTTCTATAGTTGGACAAAGCCAGGGACGCAATTCAAAGCATATAATAAATGGACGTGCAAATCCATTAAGTCCTAACTTTATTTTTATCTTTATAAATTGACTCTTTGACCGGGTTCATGGAGTGGACACACTTAAACCAATCAATTTTGGAAGAATTGTATATACCCTCCCTTTCCTTTCCATTCCCTTCCCACTCCAAAGATCGATACAACTCGTTAATCAAGCTAACAAAGTTGAATCGTTAGCGCAAACTTTGACGTAATCGAAATCTTAACAGGGGTAGATTACCTTAATTTTTTTTTTTTATCCTCCATCATCATCATTTGATTGCACCGTGATTTATGAGCAAACCCTGTGACATCTGATAAATACCATGTCAAAATTTTTTTTTTTTAGCTCCATTCAAATTTTTTTCTCTTAAAGTCCGAGAGTAAGTACTGTACTCTCATTCATTGCAAGTAGAAAAATTAATTAGGAGTCAATTTTTTTTTAATATAAACTAGCGTAATATTATTTTCACGCCACAGCAGCAAATTGTTAGGAATTTGAAGCGAAAACTGATGGCATTCACAACAAACTGCGTTATTGTCATTTTAACATGTGGCAACAAAAATGTCGTCATTCACGAAATTTAATAATGAAGAGTTAAAATGGTATCTGTTGCATTCTATATTGCATGGCGATACAGTATAGTGTGTCGCGGAGTTAGCTGCTTCAAAAATATTTTCCCGATGGCATGCAGGCTGCAGTTGCGAGGCTTGACATCGTTTCATAAATTGATGATAAATAGCCGAGTCGCTAAATAATACTTTCCATTCCCATCTATTGAAGTGCTCGGTGAACCGCGCGCGCAGACCACCAAATATTTTTTCATATTGCGCTTGTATATTATACTGTAGATATATGAAAAGGAATTTCAACCGCCGCGCTACTGCGTGTAATATGAAAGGTTCCAGTTTCATCACGATATCGAAAATTGATACCTCAACCCCATCTCCTGTCTAAATATTTCTTTGATAAATCATCCATCCAGCATCTTCCTCCCAACCTCTTTTTAACCCAGTCCATAATATTATGTACTCATAACCTCGTGCTGCACTCATCCGGTTTCTCCTGCGGAAACAAGCCGCTTCTTTAATTTGCTATACTTCGATAATATTATTCAGCCACTGCTAATATAATTTAACAATCGTTTTCATTCATCCTCTCGCACTGCTATCCTCTCGCTCGCTCTATCAAGCCCCCACACGCGCATTTATGGCATACTTTCCGACGGTTAATTGGCGCGCGAGCATCGTTTCCACGAGTGCTAACATCAGGTGGCGCCACCATAAAAAAAAAATATAACGTCAAATAGACCAAAGATTGTTTCGTTTTATACTAATAGCATCCGACGTATACGCAAGAATTGCACCCATCTTTCCAAATTCTTGTAACTACCGGTATGGTAATAGGTCATTCTTTCGCTAGCGCTAACACTTCGTTAATTATCCATAGCACTGTACTGTAATTGTAAGTAAGTGTAATCGCGAATCATTAATATTTTCAGAATTGCTACTGACCAAATGTTTGAAATCAAAATTAACTTTTTTATTCTCTCTCTATGGCGCGGTTGAAGAAAAATTTGTTTGATACAAAAGCAAATTAAGAGCTAATTCAATTATAACAGCAATTGAAAAGCTGCGATACGCGCAAACTGCTTTCTTGCCTTCAAATTTCGCGCAGAATAAACAAATTGTCCAATTGACTAAAACGCAAACGATTTGATCGTATTTGCGTTGCCACGCTTTTTGCTAATACTATTTCCATGTTATTTACGTTGAAATTGTAATGCACGCGGCGTCCGTCAAAGACTTACCCAACTGAATTAGTATTAAATCTTTTCAATATTCTAAATATTTAAATGACACGTGGTCTAAGAGGAGGAAAAATGGGTGTGATGCAAGAAAAAGTTTACGAGATAAATGAAAGAAACATGGAAGTGAACGTATGCAGGAGATAGGGACAATAATTTGGATAAAGCTGTAAAAGATTTATTACTAATTCAGTTGGGTACATTTTTTTACGGACACCATGTATATTCATCCTTGCTTTTGTTTTTAAAGGATTAAGGCTTAAAGGATTAAAGGCTTTTGATTTTAAGGTTTCTATTGGAATTGTACTGCTTTTAAAATTTCTAATAGCATAGAGCAGGCCTACGATATGCATAATTGAATATTTATTAAATTCTACGCTCTTACATTTTAAATGTCGACCACATAGCGCGCCGTGAAAATGTCTGGACATACCAGAAAAATAGCACATATAAGTTTTAAAGTTAAATTTTTTTTTAAAAAAACCAAAAACTCAGAACTAAGTTTTTTTATTTTCCCTGGTAAAATAGTTCCCAACCAGAAAAAAAATCCCCCGGAAGGTGCCTGGCTTGATTATTTATTTACAAATGACGTTTTAGTAAGAAGATAGTTTATTTAAAAAGTCGTGATAAATGTATACAATTACAAAATAATAATAAAAAAAAAAAAAAACAGACAAATCGGAAGAAAAAGCAGGAAAGTATTTCGGAATTTGTTATGGAATTGTCTCATCGAGGGGCGCAATAAAACGGGGAAAATAAATAAATAAATATCGCGTTAAAATAAATAAATAAAGATTGGAGAATGAGTGAATAAACGTGTTAAATATTTTGCGGCAGAAGCATTAAGACCGACGCCCACTCGCTGCTGCATGTCATAATGAGGCACATCTAGAAAGCAATCCAGATGTCGCTTTTATGACCCGATAGACAAAAAAATTTCAGCTGCAACAACACAAAAAAAAAGTTCTTTATGTCAACAATCTCGTAAACTTAGAAATAGATCACCTAACCCATTTTTTTTAATTATATAACGCGACGTATTAAAAAAAATAATAATAGAGAGATAAGCCGAGAGACTAAAGCCGCACGCGTTAATCCCCCGTAATCAAAGTCTCGGGTTAATGATGACGTTAATCATATTTGACAATCATTACATGTACACGTCTAGGTAGAAAAACGCTCGCGTGCCATTGTGTCTATTTTTCTAAGATGACCAGAATGAACCGCGTGTAGAATGTAATGCGTGTAGAGACGAAATAGTAGTGCAATGCACCATTATTTTGCATCCACAGTTTTGGCGTCTTCTGGCGCCACTACATGTACAGTACTCTATCGACCCCTTTTTCAACAACTACACTACTTTCACGTCTCAAATAAACCATCAAAGATTTATTTCTTAATTCAAAGTGTATATATTTTTTTCTTATGTACGCAATTTCCATAAATAATTATTAAACTTAACATTTTGTTTAAAGAAATAAAAATAATAAATGAATCGCGATGCATATTAAATACAGTATAGCCAAAAGCGCCATGCTTCATCTCTTAAAAATGGGGGGTTTTAATCTTCTACAAATTCGTTACGAAATCTTTTTAATTAAAATAATACAGTAGACTAAAATAAAAGTTGGATAAAAACAAAACGTTAATTGCGATAAATAGAAAAGGTTGAAACGATATTTGTATCTCTTAAAAATGGGATTTCCAAGCTTTCTAAAAATGCGTATTTATCTTTGGAATTTAAACAAATTACGAAGATTTAAATAAAAATAAAATAAAAAATGACAAAAGACTAGTTAATTGCAATACAAAAGCCAACGTCAAACGATATTTAATCTCTTGAACGTGAATTTCCCATCTTTTAAAAATTGCCATTGAATCTTTTCAATAAAAGTAAATTGCGATACTTGGAAAAACGTCAAAAAAATATTTCAGCTCTTAAAAATGAATTTGCAAATTTGTGCAAATTTGTATTTATCTTTTTTAATTTAGAAAAACTATATTAAAAAAAAATCTTTAAAATTGCTATACAAAGCAGCGTTTTATCTCTTAAACATGATTTTTCAATCTTCTGCAAACTCGTATTAAATACTCGCAATTAAAAAAAAATACTAATACAGTAGACTAAAATAAGCGAAAAATAAATAAATAAACTTAAAAGAGAAATGCGATATTTAGCCGACGTCAAATGATATTTCATCTCTTATAATGCAGTACTGTATAGATATTTGAGCTTCTACGAATTTCTTCCATTTAAAAACAAATAAATAATAATAAAAAAATAAAAGTCGATGTAAAAGTATGTCGAAAAGGATCTAAAAATGTCATTAATCAACAATAATTTCCAAACAAAAATCGTGCGTTTTCTCTTCAAAAGTAAAAAATAAAAAAAATTTGAATTGTTTGTTTTAAAAAAAATTTTACCAACATTATTATGCAAAGCAAATATTTTGAAATTCCGTTACATTGC
>JAQGAZ010002395.1:0-18159 GCA_034692225.1 Polydesmus complanatus
AATGGCTGCAATATGAAGTTACTACAGCAACATGAGAGGAATCAGTACTCTCCTGTGCCTATGATGCCCTTAAACATTGAATTGAAGGATGAGGAACTTGTTCAGGAACTGACCGAGCCTATAGAGCTGAACCAGTATGATTGCTCACCTGAATGTGGGTTCGACCGCTCCATTGATAGCAAGAGATGGGTGGAATGTAAGTTCACAAACTGTGACAAAAAGTATCATGTGGAATGTGCAAATATGAGTCAGCTTGAATGGACTGACTAGTGTTATTTACACCAAATTTGATGCGTGTTTTTCTGGACAAATTTTCACACCAGGATTGGTCATTGCTGGACTCCCTAGAGGACCCAAATCAACAATGGAATTCCTTTATTAAAATTTTTGAGGGGGTCTATACAAAAACCTTCCCAATAAAGGTTGTTCACTCAAACTATAAGAATCACTGGATGACGCCACACTTAAAATGGCTTCTCAACAGGCGTTCTAAGTTTTACAAAAAGTTTAAAAAGAATCCAACACCTACAGTAACTTTAACTTGGCATGCTGTGAAGAGAGAAACACAAAAAGCAATTAAATACAGTAAAATAGCTTACTTTAAAGAAAGATTTGCAGCCAGCGGCATGGACCCAATTAAAATCTGGAGGACGATCAGGGAATATCGACATATATATCAAACACGATTGAATACGAAATATTTGGATAATGAAGGTACCCTTACCAAACAAGACATAGCGAACAACTTCTGTCACCATTTTTCACGTTACAATTTGAATCTTCTTCAGGATTTAACAAGAGATCCTAAGAATAGTGATGACATTCTACAGGCAGAAGTTATCTATGATCTAGAAATTATTTCCCGAAGTGATGTGTCCCAAGCAGCACAAAGAGTGAATAACAGGACCAGCTATGGCTACATGGACTATAATATGTCAGTGGTAAAACAGTTCTGTGTGGCATACTCGCACGTCGTTTCTTGTATATTTAATAATATGCTGGCAAAGTCCATTGTTCCCACCATGTTGAAAACTGGTCTTATCACTCCATTGTATAAAAACAAAGGACAGAGGTCAAATGTTGCGAACTATAGACCAGTTACAATCACTACATCATTTGGCAGGATACTTAAGTTAGTTAGTTAAGTTAGTCAAACTAGATCAGCTACTAATGCTAAAACTGAATGCCTTTGTGGAAGCTACTGGCATTATCCCAGCATACCAATACGGCTTCAGAAAACAAAACTCAACAGTAGATGCTCTGCTGAGAGTAAATAACTTCATTGTAGAATCACTCAAACATAATCTTCATCCACTTTACCGCGGCTTTTGATACGGTACGCCCGGACATACTTTATACTAAAGTCCGAAAAGCCAGTATGGGGCCCCGATTGGCCAGTTTTCTTTATCAGTATTTATTGGATCATCCAACATATGTCAAGTTAAATATGACAATTTCAAACGCAATTTCCATATCTATTGGGGTTCCTCAGGGAACATCCATTGGCCCAATTCTATTTGACATTTTTGTTTATGACATTCCCGTTCCAACGCTAGAAGGGGCCCTACCAATTCTACTTCTCAAAACAACACATACTCATTTGGATGTGGTGATGTTCGCCGATGATCTAACTCCGATGTTTGCAGCTGCAATGTCTGCTACTCTTAATAAGTTAGCAAATAAATATTTGTTGGACCTCGAGGAGTATAATAAAACCAATTGCCTGACCATGAGCATAGAAAAAACAGTTGGAATTTTATTTCATCTCAAGGGCTCCAGGGCCCTACCACCAAAAAAGTTTGGTTTAGACTTAGAAGTCGGAGGACGGAAATTGCTTATGGTAGACCATAGCTGGTTACTAGGCATCCAGTATCAGTCCTCGTTCTCCTGGCAACTACATATAGAAAGACTATTGCAGTATGTTAGACAAATGAAATGGCTCTTCCGTTCACTAAAAGCAATAACATCTCGATGGCAGGCACATAATCTATACAATGGCCTAGTGCGGTCTCATGTCTCGTATTGTAATACAATCTGAGCCAACAATTATACAGGGAATATTAACCTACTTGATGCACAATTGCACAAATTTTTTGAGTTATTTGGGAGGAACACCAAAATCCTTTTCTCTGCAGCATTACTATTTCTTCATAACCTGGGTGTTAGGATGTATCAGCACGTGTACAGCATTAAGTCTTTTAAAACAATTACTTTTCATTCTAACATTCGTAAACCAACAAAGCTAGTGTATCCTAACCACCAATCTCGAGTGGGAACCCATTATATGGGTGCTAAATTTTGGAAATATTTAAAAGATAAGCATCACTTGGATTACACAAATATTAAAACATTCAAACTTACCATGGACTAGGCCCTACTAACCACTTATAGCTATTCTCACCAGGAGGGAGAATAACTAATGTATAAAATAGCATCCTATACCTTTTAATATAAACCTGTACTATAAAATTAAAATTAAAATATTGACTTGCTCATTGATGTATTATGTGTTCAGTCCTCAATGTTTTGTGCGTTCAGTAGTCCGTGTTGCACCAAAAAAATCTCATTCTATTTTAAATTTAACTTTCTAATAACCAAATAAATGTCCAGAATGCTAAGTAGCGCTTTGTGTGTTAAACTCATTCCTTTCCACTAAATTCTAACATTTATTGGCTTTATATTCTGCTGGCGGCATACTTGCTTTCGAGGCTCGCTGTTGCCAGTACTGGCATTTCTGTCATACTCTAGTTAGAAAATATTCAAAGATGTTTTTTTAATGCGCTCTATGTAAATAATTACCCTAAACCATATTGGGACTTATCAAAACGAATATATTTAATATGCATTACTACTTGTATGTATAATGTTACCAGTACAAACATAAATAAAAATAAAAAATAAATAAGTAATTGTAAAGGGTGGGTTTGTGATTATTGTGCTTGCGAGAGAGACGGGCACCCACCACCCAATTATTATATTGATCTTATATTGATATTATTATTATTGATATTATTATATTGATATTTCTAAGCTAGTAGCATTGATAAGTAATAGGATAATTTAGTCTAAAATAAATAAGAATTATCCAAGATTTGGCTGTGTTTATTGATTTGCATTCTTCAATTTTTGATTTGTAGTTATTTAAATTCTTGTGTGGGGGAAATATTCACTATTTTTTCTCACCTACAAGGAGTAACTTATAAAATATGTTTTGACTCTTATGAGCTGGATTAATTTTTTTGCACTTAAGAATAACGGAAAATTTAACTTGTAAAACAAGAAAATAAGAATTTAAAGATAGAAAAAAAAAAGTTTGATTTTGGGATTTTTTGGAGAGTTTTAACATTTTTTTGCATATTAATGAAATAATATGCCTAATTTTTTTTAATAATTATTGCTCTGTGGGGGGTGGATTGCTTTAATATCAACCCACACTGAGATTTTTTTAACCTAGTTGTTAAGTTTGTTTATTTTTTTGATAATTTAATTAATAATTTTTTAATAATAGATGATAATCCCAAAATTTCTATTTAATGATGTGAATTTTAAGCTTGAAATTTGCCGTAACTAATTTGTTTCTTCGTTAAAAAGACGTTTGGTGACATATTCCATCACTCGCACCACGAGTTTTTACGTTTTTTCGATGGCGGCGGCCATTTGCCGAGTTAAAATTGCTCGATGTCCAATTGCGATATTATCGTCCGCCGTTCGGAATCTGTCAGTGCCGAGGCAGTACACATGCACACGGCTGATTTACGCAGCTCGCACGAACTATTTTTTCATGCACGCCTGAACACACAGACTCCCATAGCGTTAGCATTGCGCGGACTAATTTCGAGATGACGTAGTTGAAGAAGGAGAGCAAAGAATTCTAGAAGGTTTGATATCGCCATGTTTGAAAAAACAACAACTTGTTGCTAATTCGTTTCGGTGAAGATTTGTTTCGGTTTTTTGATTTATTTAATTGCAAGTTCGCTTAAATTTTTGTTTGCTTAGCTTTATAGGTATCGCGGCTAGACTTTTTGATTGATATGATGGAGTGTCATTTCATAAACTTTAATTTTCGCAAGATTGAAAAACTTTTCTTTGTCGTTGGAGACGATTCACGTGGTGAACGTAGTGTGAAGGAAAACTTTTTTTCTTAATGATTGGGAAATTTTTTGAGTTGGAGATTCTTGTCTTTGCGTTCTTCAGGTTTAGTAATTTTTTCGGGAATGAAATTTTTTGGATTATGGCCAGATTACCGAACCGAGACCATGAGCGACCGCTCGTTACTTGGTGGCACGGTGGCCGACGCGTCAAAGACATCGAGTGGCGATGACGCATCGCTAGTGCGAGTCGAGAATTTTATATTAACAATCTCGACTACATTGACGAATTTGGAGCGCCGATTCCAGCGAATCGACCTTGCCGAGTTTGTAATATTTATCAGCATGAGGCCAGAAATTGCCCACAGCGATGGGACGATCGCATGGTGAGAATTTATTATTTACGTTTAAATAGTGTGGCCGATTTGCTAACCTTTGAAGCCGAAGAAAAACTTTTGTATTTGCGGGCTATTAAGCGCGAATGTTTCCCAGTTGCAACAGAGTGGCGCGAGGTAGCACGGCAAATCGAGGAAAGCCAAGACTTTTTTTATTAAACAAGACGATAAAAAGAAAAAGCAGATTGAGATTTTGGTCCAAGAGCGGGACCATGCGCGTACAATTTTTAGTCATTTACGCAGCGGCATAGAAATTTCGGTTAGAACCGGACAACCGGTTGATTTTTCAGCTTATCCAAAAGGTGAAGCGGAGACGCGGCGAATCGAGGGCGAGCGCATGCAGAAACTTTTCTCTTGAGATGTCAATCTTAAAGAGATGACAGCGGCATTTAAATCGCGGATGCAGAACAATTTAAATTTGCGGATGAGTTGCGCAAAACGAAGTATGCGGCGGAATGGGAGCGGGGGGGGGGCACTCAAAGAAAATATAAAGCGTTTAGTCGATGAAGTGAATGCACTGAAGTGTAACCCGGTGACACTTTCACTATGCAGATTAGCGGAAGCACGGGCAGCGAGCCCAGTAGCATCGGCGACGCCTCTCTCGATAAAAGTTCCAACTGCGGAGGCGGGAACCGCAACCACGGCTTCGGACGACGTGACCAAACTTGAACGTCAGCTTTGCGAGCTTCGCAGTGAGCGCATAGATTGGAAGAAAGAGATGGCGGAAGCAATGCGAATTGCGACGCGAGCCGTTAAGAAAGCGAAGCGCTACAAATTTTTGCAATTCAATGTTAAGGAATGGCTTAACATTTTGGGGGAGTGACCTTTGATGATTGCGGCCAATGCTTCGTTGGCAGAGGATCATGTGGCGGTCCCCGCATCTACATTTTCATTCCTACTAAACCAAATGGGGTGTGCCAAGTGCCATTTTCCGGGGCACAAAGCCGACCACTGTCAATGGCAACTGCAGGAGCGGTCTGCTTCAACGAGTGAGTTCCAAGACGCCCAGGCCGGGCCATCAGGAGTCTCAACCAATGATCAACCGATCCCGGAGGAACCAGTGACCAGTACAGACGAGCCTTAGATGCCACAGCCGAGCGTCCGACCAAAAGTACGGCAGCGACGATACCTTGCTTCGAAAAAGCGACGAGGCACAACACCTATCAGCGAAGAAGATTGAGTATCGTAGTTAAGCTAAAATAAGAGAAAATTGATTCGTTTGCGACTTTTGCGAGTTTAAGGTTAAGATTTTGGATAGCAAATTTTTTCGTTGCATTATTTCGTAAAAGAAAGTTCATTGAGTTGGGAAATCTTTTTTTAAGTTAAAAATAGCGACATTCAAGTCGTTCGTTAATTTGTCTCATAAATTGCGCGTTCGTTTCATCTTATCATTGAATAATTTTTGAGTAGTTTGAATTAGAAGAATTTAAAATTATTTTCATACGTCAGGAGACGATTTTTCTTTGAATTTTTTTAATTGTGCATAATAATAAAGTTAAAATTTGAGAAAGAAGGAAATATGTTTATTGAAAACAGCTGATCAAAATGCTCATTTGATTTTGACCAATAGTTTAGTTTAATTGGGTAATTGATTGAAATTATTTTTCGAATAAGAGAGATTTTCTGGGAGCATTACTTCCGGCGTTATGAGTACCGCCAACAGACCACAGCTTTAGTGAGGCAGGGAAGTTCGGAAATAAATGTCGAGAAGATTTAGGATTTAGTTGAGAAATCCCTCTCGAATTAATTTTAGTAACTTTTTGTAATTTTATTTCAAAGAAATGGTGCCGAGTGAGGCGCATCAGCTGTTTCATGTTACTTAAGATATTTTGTTTGAAACGTCAGTTGGGTGACACTTTTTTTTTTCTTTAATTTTTTGCATTAAGTATTTTTATAGTAGAGCAGAGAATTTATATGTTTCTGATATTTTAAAAACTTTATTTGCTAATAATAATTCATGTGAATTTTGGCGCATATATTTTTGAATCACGTGGGAGAAGATAATTTTTGTTTAATGGGCTTATTATAAGTATATTGGTGTTAAGAGTGGAAAAACTTTATTTACTAAACAATAATGTAAATTATGTACATTGATAATCGAAATGCTTCTCATTAGGAGATGCAATTGTAATTAATTTTAAGAATTTAAATTGTACAAATTGATAAGTTTAAATTTTATTCATAGAGTTTAAGTTTACGTGGCACAGACGGGGTTAGATTTTTTGTATATTTGATATGTTTTAACTCCGATAGCCAGAATGCCCATTTTTTTTGTTTGTTTAAATTTGCGCGTTGAGGGCAACCACGGACGAAGAATGGGGAGACTGTTGGGTACGGCATCTGGCGGCTGGATTGGGCCGATTGTTGCGTAACGGTGCGCCTGACCTTAATTAGGAGTTAGCCTTATGATCTCGTGCGGGAAGGATCGGCATTCCACGCTCTGTCTTTGCCACAGCTGGATATAATAAATACGTTACCGCATAAGTGTGTGAGCGTGCTCGTTATTCTCCTACACCCGCGCGGCATTCGGCCTGACACACTACAGGCTTTTTTTTAAAGGAAAAATATGCACTTTTAATTTTGTAATTTTTAAAACTTTTTTGGCCATATATCAAGGTTATTTGGGCCGTAAATCGAAACAGTGTCTTAAATAATAACAACCGTTATAGGCAAACGCGGTATATCAAGGTATGGGTGTAAACCATTCAAAAGTAGCTTACATTGTATGAAATGTAATCACTTGGGGCTCATCCTTTTTTTTTATTTATTTATTACTGGTTTCAACCGAACGAGTACAAACTAAATATGATCAATTGCTAATAACATATTACATTGCCGACAATCTAGCAGTTGGGGCGACATTGGTCCTCATGAGGAAAGAATGCCGCCTTTTAAAGAGACCCCCAGCAAACCTTCAGCCAGTTCTGTAACTTACTACTATTGGAAATATTTGTTGCTGGACTTTGTGCAGACCACGACTAAGTCCCCTCTCCTATCGACCCACATTCACTAGTATCAAATGAACAACAGAATGGTGTGGAAGGGGGAAATTAGTGTTGTAATCAAGGGTGTAAATTGTATACATAATGTTGTAACATACAGTACTAGACAATACATTTTCTCCATTTATAGAACAGTTTTCAATAAATACTAGTTTTATAATTATACATCCTCAAAACACACTGCGACCTATGAAGGAAATACGATCTTTGACTACAATGGGTGAGCCCATTGAAGAAGACATTCTCTACCAGGTTAATGTGTTATCAAGAATTTAAAATTTATTTTTTGAAGCTAATCTGTTAATATTTGAGTTTCGTTTTTGCAACATCATCATTTTCATCAAACACCTACCCAGAATAAATGCAGGCAGAAGGTACATTCTGAATGAATAAATAAATAAATAGCTTTTAATTAAAGTGCGGTGAAACTGAGTTTTAATCAACAATGCAAATTCAACTAATTAATCTCGTGAAGTTTTTTGTGTACTGGTATATACTGTATTAGAGCGTTATAGGTTTACAATAATTAACGTTGTACAAGTCATTTGTACTTTTAATTACCGGTACAAAGAAATGTTATAATTATAATTTTAGTGTAAATAGCATTAGTTAACAATTAAGTTCAGATTACTTTAATAAATAGTTGAAAAGAGGTGCGAGGTCTATTAATTCAATTAGAAGGAAAAAAAATTTTGTCTCTACGCTTTTCCTTCTTGGACGAGTTGAAGGCACTCTGTACACTGCCAGTAAATTTAAAGCGGAGGAGAGTAAGTGTGGATTTTATAAAACACCACCCACTGAGAAATTACCGATTGTATTATCTATTCAATAAACATAAAATTTATTGATTTCTGATCTCAAAAAATATAATTAAAATTCCGATACCGAAAGCATTAACTTCCGGTCCATTTGAAAGAATCCGGAAGCGGTGTAAGAGCAGTGAAGATACATGGATTGAATACAAAAGGCGTTCAACTAAATTAATAGAAAATAAACAATTAAATTGATTAATTAATGTAGGACTTAAGTGAAACCTCATCGATCATCTTTTTGTCTTTGAAGCGGAAGGAAGAGTAGACAGAGGGCAACACTTTATCCGCCTAAAAGCAATAAATGAAACATTAATTAATCAATTAATGCAGCTCACTTATACAGCTAATTATTTGTTGTAGTCAAACTGACTTAAAGAGAAAAAATTCCCGACCTTTGCAATAGTCACTACCCATATAAAGATAAATTTGATTGTTTTCCCAACATATGCTTCTACTCCACTGTAAACTATCTTCCAGAACGTTGGTCACGAGATAATCTTCCTGAACGCTTGCTTCCACAACGCGACTCCACTAGAGGGCTGAATATACGAAAAAATTTCTAGCATTAAAACTACTTTCTCGTGACTCCAAAGTTCATATTTTCCTTTTAAATCCGATTGCTGAAAACCACACACAACCACTTCGTCCGACGTCATCTTCTTTTCACAAAAATTAAGGTCAACTTGCAGTCACGTAACCAGTCACATGACGAATGCTTCCAGAAGTTGAAATTGTTTTAGAAGTTACTTCTAAGATTCTATCACCCAGAAGTATCTTCCGAATCTTTCAACTTCTAGAAGTTTGTTAAGTGGAGTCGCTCGTTCTTCCGGAATTCTAACTTCTATTGATCTATCATCTAGAAGTTAAGGCAAGTGGAGGACTGACAATAGAGAGCACATATTTTGTTACTGAATCAAATACCGGGTGTTTCAAAATGAATGTCGGTATTTCACGACGCTATATTTTTTTAATTAAATGCAATAAACACCTTTAACCAAAACAGATGTCTTCTATATATGCTCAAGTTTTATTACCAGCTTTATAAATTTTTTATGTGGCCTTATTCTGCCACAAAGGCCGCAAAAATGCGCTGAGTTGCTGGTTGTTGTCAATAATATTTGAAAGAAGAGTTTTCTTTGCATTGCAACAAGATTCCTAAGACATTATTCTTCAACAAGATGAGGCACCACCTCATTGACATCAAAATGTTCGCGGTTTTTTTAATGAAAAAGTGCCACAAAGATGGATAGGTAGAAAGGGGGCCCAAGACCTCGCACTTTGTGCTTTTCTGCCTAGATCTCCGGACCTCACTGGGTGTGATTTTTTTTGTGGGGATATGTAAAAGATTGTGTTTACATTCCGCCACTAACCTAAGAGAACTAAAAAATCGAATAAAAACAGCAATTAATTCAATAGATCGCGACATGCTGATATGCGTCTATGAGAAATTAACTTTTCGCATTTTTGCAGCCTTTGTGGCAGAATGAGGCCACATAAAAATTTTTTAAAACAGGTAATAAAACTTGAGCATATACAGAAAACATCTGTTTTGGTTAGAGGTGTTTATTGCATTTAATTAAAAAAATATAGCATCGTGAAATACCGACATTCATTTTGAAACACCCGGTAGAACAGGTCATACTTTTCATTTATATACCACTTGTACAAATAAAATAGCTTTTGTATCTTACTTATTGAGGTTTATATTTCTTATTCATATACGAGTACATGTAGATAAAATGGACATTGCAATTTACTTAGAGATGCAAATCACTTATAAAGATAAAAAGGGCGATGGGAGAAGAGGAAAAAGAAGTGCATACAGTAGTGCTAATACAATCTAAAAGTATTAATACATTTGCACTTACCTGTGCTTTGGTCGCATAGGCGAAATGAGGAACTCCAATGATAACGAATGCAGCTAATGCAATCCCCGAGCAGCTAATAACAATGGACAGCGTCATCTTCAAAGTGACGAAGGTAGTGCAATATACCAGTCTGACGAAACCAAAGAGAAACTGATAGAGCATCAAGGGAGACACTAAGTCATTTAATCGCTTACTTAATTGACATATGGAACAGTACAGAAGTCTACATTTTCTTAAATTTGCATAGGATTCTTCTGGTCTTAAGCTTACTTCCGGTTTATTTTGTTTAATTTCTAACAGAAGTTGTTGAAATGCGTGTTTCAACACATGTTGGAATATGATGTAGAGCGATCGCGGCTGCGTGACTATGCATAAGAAAATGTCCCAACAGATGATGCAAGCCACGTACTCATAAGCAATGGAGCGTTTATCAAGGGCTTGAAATCTGTCGCAATGGAACGCAACATGAAACGTTAGGGCTAAGGAAAGATGGAGGAGCATACAGCAATTAGCAAAATGTGTAAGTCCAATTCAACGACTTTTTACAACTTCTTTTACACTTTTGTGTAGTTTGAGATAGATGAGTAAGCGCTTGCTCAACCGGAAAGGCATGACGAAACAGTAGAGGAATCTTCCGAGAGCAGCTATCCAGGTGAGTATTTTGATTAAGATGTCAGTGAGGTTGTACTGATAAGGAATGGCGATGCCTAGTAGGAGAAAAATAACGCCATCATAGAAACCGGAAATGAAGAATGCAGTAGGCAGAATATAAGCTAAGAAAAGCTTGGTTATTCTCGTTGGATTCTCTCTCTCGTAGACTTCTGGTAGAGGAATACAGCCGAGGATGTATTTGTCTAATATTCCTCTCCAATTGTAAATTTCGTAAATTGAATTCATTTTCCGCACGTTAGTAATAGTAATAATAATTTTAAATGTTTTCTTTATATATGTGGAGTATATTGGATTGTTGATTATTTTTGCAAATAATACTGTAGTTCAAAATTACAATAAAACAAAAGGAGAAAATTCCTTTTATAAATTTTGAATAGCATTTTGAAAGAATAATTAATTTCAATGGAATTTTAAAATACAATGGATGGAGAAGAATAAAACTTTTAAACAAAACACAAAATTTAATTGTATTTTTCATTGAACAATAATATTAATTAAAAAGTTTTCAATTGAATTTACAAAGAACAATAGTTTTCATAAATAGTGGAAAAATCCAATATAATTTTTAATTTGATTAAAATTAATAATAACCAAATTTTTTTTGGTTTCAATTGGTTGAAGAATGACAATAGGTTTTTAACAAAAGAGAAAATTACAATAACAATTTTTTTTTAAATAAATATAAAATATTTAATTATATTTTTGAGCGATCAATAATAATAAAAAAAATTGTTCTAAACATGAGGTAGGACATATACCATTATGTAGGAAGAGGAGGATGTTCGTGTTACTCAGATATTGCGATACTGCCAATTGAAACTAATAAAAGCGTATTAATTAATACAAATAATGGTAAACAACAAACCATTAGACTGAGTTCCCGAATCAACCCTGACGTTGGAACTTCCAGTAGAAAAACAATTTTTTACCATTAGCGAATGAGATTTGCGACTGCATCATCATCGATTGTCTAACGTTTCGTTCCGGATGCAGTATTATAATATAAAGTTTGGGAGTAAATGGGCAAACAAGTGCGACTGTCGTGCTGAGGCTGATGGACACTCACATGGTGATGATCTGTTCGGCCATATTGTTTGCGGTGCTAAAGTAAATGGGAGTGAAAGCTAACCAGATAATGCAGATAGTATACATGGTGATTCCGATATATTTGGATTCGTTAAATGCTTTGGGTATTTTGCGCGTGAGAATAGCGAACACTGTGCAAACTAGGATAAGAATGATTAGGTAAGAAAAGGCGATCTTGTAAAAAGCGTTGATGGAACCAGAACTTCGCGAGTTGGATGATGACACGTGGCTTTGGGAGGATCAAAAAAGAGCCAAACGGCAGTGATTGTCCCTTAAACTGAAATTAAAAACCCGCAAATGACCTTTTGCGAAGGCGGACAAATAAAACTTGGTCTTCGCGTGGTTCTTTTACCAGCGTTAAAAATTTGCACTATTCGATTAGTTTTAGTCAGCAGAGCGCTGTAGACTAAGGCGAAACAAAAACCGATACCCACCCAACGGCTCTCACAAATTATATCTGTTGGTCGAACTACCAGCACATACGTCATATCGTAACATAATATAAAAATCCTGCCTAGCAGCACATAACTCAATTCCCTCTCCGAAGCTCGCGCAACAGGCGCACCGTTAAATTTGATAAAAATGGCCGATATGAAAGCTGTGAGAGCAATTCCGAAAGTAAAAAATGCTATGGCTGTAATAGACAGACCTGCGTCCGGCTTTAGATACACTTCCGGAGGTGTGTTCTTTTAATAGGCAGCGTCCCCAAAGGACACTCGGTGCATTTGTTTCCGATTCGAGAACTTGATACGTTGCGCAGTTAAAACAGTGCCAGCTGCAAATGTCACCCTCCACGTATTTTTTTAGCTGGACCCACTTTGCAAGGTAAGCTGCACACCAAAACGGGAATGGAGAGATCGTGCAAACTGAATTGAACTAAACTGAGATCCAAATTGAGAACACCTGTTTTATATATAGATAAATAAATTAAAAAAAAATCAATTTATTTGCAGTATTGTATTTAATTATTAGGCTCAGTTTTTCAATGCTTTACCTTCATAATATTGGCCGACTCGAATCCACTTAAAAGTGCCATTGCGAGTTTGTTTATAGTGGAGAATATTGTATCTAGCTGGACCGTCTTCACCTGGTTTATAATGAAAATAATTTCAATTTGTGATACCGTATTAATAAAAATAAACATTTCCATAAAACTAAAAAATAATAAGACTAAGGCGGCATTGATTTTCAGTAGTTAATTTTCTACACAAAGTTTAAAAAAGAAAAAGCCAGTAACAAAAAGCCAACCTATTTGTGATCTAAAGTTTTATTTATTTGCGTGGGGATAGCGCGAACGCAGTCCCCTGTAAATAATTGTGAGCCCGAGTTACCCCAATTTAGGGCAATTGCGGTATTTAGCGTCCTCTCAGTGCAATGAGGGGCCTCATACCAAGCCTTCTGCCTACATGATCACAGAAAAGCTTACGCCAGGTAAGTATGGTTTAGACTACAACCAACCCCAGACCTCTTTAAACCAAGCCGATCATTAGGCTATGGTACATTTGAACATTTAAATACTTCTTGTTGATTAAAAGTTAATAAAAATTGAATTAAAATACACTTAAAAACTTAAAAGTTACAGTTTATCATTAATAAAATATAGCTTTAAGAATGAAGATCATGATGATACTTGTATTTAAGTTTAATAACACTTATCTGGAAAATTCAATATCTCGCGTATCACTCACACTAATCAGTCTTAACCAATCTATTTAGGTTTTTACATTCCGGTAAAATAGATGACGTTTTAAATAGTAATGTAATTTGTAGCCGTTAAAATAATAATAAAATGTTGGGAGAGTTTGTGTACATCAACACGGATTACTCGCATGCGGTCTTCATGGCAACACCTGTGCACATATCTATCCATTCACACAACATTTAACCACCCACGTACCTATACATGCAAATTGCCAGCCACTTCCCTCTTCACACTTAACTAAGCTCGTAAAATATGAAGCAGCAATATTTTATTCTTTCAAAATAAACAATTTTTCCGCTTGAAGCAATTTTTAATACAATGCATTGAGGCTGCTGTTGAACCGAAATTGTTGTTTTAAACAAAATTTATCAAAAAAAAAATAAATAATAAAAACAGTCCGTTTTCAGAACCTAAAATATTTTATGAAAGTAAATTAAATTAACTTTTAATTAATAATTCCAAACAAAGGAAAAGCACATGGTTTTCAAAAACAACCATCAACCACGTGGTTTTAAAATTCAAAAAGATCTCCCTTAAATAGCAATCATCCGCCTACTGCAACTTATACATGTTTACATAATGCATATTAAAATCAGAAAATAGACATATTTTAGGATAACCTTTGAGAAAAAATGATTTTCAAACCATTGAGAAATTGTTTTTATAGTGTTTTGGGGCATGTCTTACTTTTTTGCTCTCGATTTCAAATTGACATCTAGTGGTGAGCGGATACAAAGCAGTAGATAAAGCGCTCCTCATACCTCCTAAGAGCTCCTCCTATACACTTCATTCAATGGGGAGAGCAATAAAATGAAGTTTTAAGTAAAGTAAGCAATTTATTAATAAATTGGGTGAAAGAGATTAGCGCCAGTAAAAATATACTTTCGAAAATTATTGAAACTTACTGGGGAAAGGTTTACGCATTCGGTTCCTATTGTCTTGGAATCCACGACAAAGGGGCTGATATTGATGTGTTATGCGTCGCACCTCGCCACGTGGAGCTTTCAGATTTTTTCTCGTCTTTTTCTACTTTGTTAAGGCAACAAGGCGGATAGTAGAAAACGCTTTTGTTTCAGTAATTAAATTAGTCTTCAGTGGAATAGAGTTGGATTTACTTTTCGCGCGGTTATTACTCGATATAATTTCGCCAAATCTCGATGCAAGGTGCGTTCGTAGTCTCAACAGGTGCCACGTCACGGAACAAATTTCGCGTTTTGTCCCCAATTTCGAAAACTTAAAATTCGCTTTTTGATTTCAGATTTTGATAGGAACCCGCTTATAGACTTAGCTCAAGTAAATCCGGAGTTGTTTTAATCTTTGAATACAACTCAGGGTCATTTCAGCTTGCAATTTTTCATTGGATTGCAGTTTGTGAAAGCGCAAAACATTAATGTTGATTTAATGCACGTCATTGCAAACTTTATTCAAAGCGTTATAGAAAAAGCTGTTAGCAAGATGGTATTTAAACCTGGGATGGAAGTCAAGGTTAAATACGTGAAAAAGAAGCAATTAAGCAATTACTTGCCAAAAAACGTTTTAATTCAACACAAAAAGTTGGATAAGAAAAAGGATGATCTGAGCAGCTTTGGAAGCACTTCACCAAGTTCGTCGCGAGGTAAGTTGTCTATTAATTTTGTTTCAAAAAATTGCACATGTTCTAAAAACTTCATTTTCAGTTGCATGTCTTTTAGATTCGACAATTGCATAGAGAATGCCGCACCGTTCAGATTGATAAATGCACCTATAATTACAGTTTAAAATTGCGTATATTGACAATTTAATTTTTAAATTTTTATAGCGAGAATTATCCCTCCAATTGTTGATTGGGTGGGTGATCCTTGCTTTTAGTAGTTGTGCATATTTTTACTTCTTCAAAATTAATAATGCATAATGTAATTTGATAATTCTTGCTGATTACTCTATTATTCATGGTATATCAAATCATTTTATTAATTTGGTAGTAATTGTGCATGCAACCCTGCTGTATCGTTGATTATATCGTTACCGTACAAAATTTTTTTTTTTTACTAGTTTAATAAGAGACATCACAAAGTATTTAAAGTGTGTTTGCCAATTCCTAATTACATGCATTATTATACTGATCACAAAAACTTAATGAGCCTTTACAAAATATTTAAAGTGTGTTTGCCAATTATTCCTAATTATTATTATACTGATCACAGAAACTTAAGCGTGTGTTTAAGTTAAATGAATGAGTTAAGTTAGAATATTTATATGACACCATTAGAGATGTAATGATGACCCGCATATTTTAATTTTTTTTGCACAGGAGGACAATAATTGAATTTGAAATTGAAACTCAATGACGAAATCTTCCCTTAGCTGCAGCAAAAATCAATTTTATTTTTATATTGTTTAAATTTACATTATTTTGTGATTTTTGCTGAATTACTCTTGATTTACATTTAATTATATTAATACCCATTATATACTGTATTTTTTCAATTTTTTAATGATTATAGATTATAATTGTATTATGTTGCCACGTAGTAAATAGTATTAACAATTATTATTGTTGTAATTTAGAAAATCTTACAAATTTGGATTTTATCTCAGATTATGTTTTATAAAATTATTTATTTGTCTTATGTTTAATTTTATTTTCCGAATTTGTATTCATTGAAAATCTAATTTGAACCTTGTACAATAATTGGTGGAATAATAATTAAGTTTTTTTATTATTAATTTTGTTTATTTTAAAAAAAAAAATTTTATTTGTACCATATTTCGTTTTATTATTTTTTTGGTTAGTTGTCATTTGTTCTAAATTACAATTTAATGCAGTAGAAAAATACAAAAATAGCTTTGATCATCAAATCTAAATCTAAAGTTCCTTTGATTTCAATATTTGCGTTTGAGTTGTCATCCATCTTGGGCTTTGTAAACGAGTAAAAGTGTTTTTAAATTTTGCTCAAATTTTTTAAAAAATGAGATTTAACAAGGACTAAGGGTGACATTTTATCAGAAATGACGAATAGATTAATAAAATTGAAAGAAATAATTATGCAGAGTAAAAATGAAAAGGTTATTGAAAAGAATTTGTCCGATCAACGCTAACAAGGTCACCGGGTGTCTAATCAATTTGCCTTTTTTACACTCACAAACAAAATGCAAAAGTTTAATCAAATTTTGTAATAAATGACTAATTTTTGCTTTAAATATGACTTTTGCTAATTACTGAACCCAGCAAGTGAGTATTAATAATTATTTAGAAATTACCTATCAACAAGAAAATCAACATTAAATGGCTAGATTTTTAAAAGATCATTTAGTCATTATTAGTGCTGATATCAAGTTTTGACTTAAAGTGTTATTAAAATGTGAACCTGTTTATCTTTTTAAGATTTGAGAACATATTTTGATTGTTTAGGGGTTTATAATTTTTCTAATAATTTAGATTTAAAACTTTAAAATTATAATCATTTAAATATTAACCATGTGAGTGATTTTAATTTGCAGTTTGTAGATGTTAATAAGACGGTTTTATAAAGAAATCAGTAGAATTTTAAAAGAAAATTAAACAGTTGTGAAAATAATAATTGTAATTACCATTTGGCCATGCCCTACAACTTTCTAATTGGATTTTTTGTTCTAACCTTAACCATTTTAGAGTTAGAATTGTATTGACCTTGAAGATGACAATCAAGGTCAAGTTTGACATGACTATTTGATAGCGCCAGGGCATATTACTATTTACTCCCATTAGCAGAATTTTGATATCGGCCGTAATTTAGAAGGAAATCCGATAAAACTCAGACTTTTCTTCCACCCTGTATATTTATTATTTGAAATCCAATATAAATTTTCGATCACGTTTTTAATTACTTCATGAAGTGCATCAAGGCAGACACATTCAATAACAACTATTATTTAGATTTCTAGTGTTACATCGGGTAACTTAACTCCGGATAATATTACTACGTATTATAAAATGAAATTAGCATTGTAGGTCTCATTCAATTTTTGATCATTTACTATTTTGTTGTCCATTCGATTTAATTGTAGTTCTCTTATTTTAATTATAGCCAGTTTCTATTTTTAATCCAAGTCTTTATAATAAAATTTTGGTTAAGCTTTTAGGTTTATTGCTGCTCCAACCTCACCAAAGCTATTGTTATAGTATAATTGAATTTAGCAGAAAAAGTTTCTTTGTTTGATTTACGCCAACTGCGCCAAAGTTCTCGAGTCGAAATCTACATGAATAACAGTTACTACTAAAGTTAAACTATGCACACATGTAATTATTACTAGTAAAACTCCGTTACTATACTGCGTCAATGTTGAAAAGAGAAAATTAGTTTCTCTTTCAGATACACAATCCACACTAACTTACAAACATAAATTTGCATCCATTAGTTTAATTATTTTTCTAATATTTTATTTATTTATTTATTTTTGTTTTCTTCTTTATTTAGTTTTGTTAATTTTTATTTAAGACTAGCAGTACCCGGCCCCGCGTTGCTGTGGCTTTTTAGTTATGAAAAGTATTTTAAAGTAAAATTGAGTAAAAGGA